>WTSP01005332.1:84049-106708 GCA_025331215.1 Actenoides lindsayi | reverse complement strand
GGCATTCAAAACTCACCTGGACATGTTCCTCTGTGATCTGATATAGGTGATCCTGCTCTGGCAGGGGGGTTGGACTATATGATCTTTCTAGGTCCCTTCCAACCCCTAATATTCTATGATTCTATGATTCTATGATAATACCATAGCTGTATGTATAGCTTCACAACAGACAAAATAAGGAAGAAAAAAGTAAACTGAACAAACAATAAAAGCGTTATCATGTTGAAGCATTCAGTTAGACAATATGATCATAGAAGAAAATAAGATTAAAACAAAACATTTTTTTAATTATGTCAATACTATATAATCAATAAGATATTTCTATACAAAGTAGAACTCCTGGTTACTCCCATGTTCATTTGCTCACTTAAAACTGTTGTTTTTCTGCATAAATGTTAACTGTATAGCACTTACTGTGCATGCAGCCCTTCTGATATCCCACTTGTACAATTAGCTCAATCAGCTAAATCTACAGGAAAACTTAAGGTATATCACATTGTGCACTAAGGTATTTAACTACTGGAGATCTAACTGCGATAGCAGTACCAGCTGCACTGGGTTAATAAACAAACTGTAACCATCCTGTAACAGATAAGGTCTTCAGGATGGTCCAGTTTAATTGCCAGTAGGTTAAGTAAAATTTGCTCAAGTTTCCATCTGCAAACTTGAATAATGGTATTATCCTTCATATAGGCTTTTGATGAACAGCACTTTCCCTCCAACAAGCACTGAGTCAATGGTTTAAAACAAAAAGCACTGTACTGGGCAAAAGGAGGATACACTCAGAACAAAATTGGGAAAGCCAGCAATAGCAATAAATCAGCTGTGCCTATTAAGTAGGATTTCTATCTCCCCGGGTTGTTTTGGCAATAGCACTAACCTTAGTTGCCCTCCTGCAGCAGTAAATGGCTAATGAGGCAGAATGATCTATCAATCACTGCCTCAGTCAGGCTACTGCAGACTGTTGTCCAAATGTAGGTTAGATCCATCCCTCAGTCTAAAAAGGCAAGATGCTCTGGGACTTTGCCTGCCATCCTAGATGAGGCACTCAGGAGGACTGCTTTCAGAATTCAGGCCAGGCATCTCAGCTGGCTTCAGTCCACTAAGTTTCTTTCAAAGCTGTGCTGAACTTCCAGATGGAAGTGGGGAATATTCATGACCCAGAAGGGTCATACCTTCATACAAAGTCACCAGACTGCTTTTGTCATGCTATTTATACAAACAGAGGCAAATCCAGGTGGTGGATTTGATTAGAGGATCCCTAATGCTGTGCATATAAATACCCCAATTCTCGACAACCTTGGGCTGTATCATAACTTTAGACCAAGCTTCCCACATAATATCCGGAAGATGCAAGTAGCTCAAAATGGGTTGCTCAGCAGCCAGCATGCTGAGTGAGAAGCTGCCTCATCAGCAGGGCATGCTAAAAACGGGAGTGACTCATAAATCCTGCTCCTCTGTACTGTCTCCAGCACCTTCTTTCAGATGATATTTGTGTCCTTTCCTGAAGGTGAGCATGCAAGTCCTTTTTTTCAAAAGCTGAACAGTGACGACTCTTCCCTTTCAGAGAAGCACAGATGAATGGAGGCAGCAACATTTTTGTATGCAAAAGTCAGAGAGAGAGAACTCACTCAATGAAGGTAACCTTAGTCTAAGGTTTTTCATCTACCCAAAGGAATACGAAGCTATGTCATCTGAGCTTACTCTGGTCTAGGGAAGAGATGAGAACATGGCCACACTAAGCATTTCTGTGTGCGAAACAACTAAAAGTTTTAAATTTATGAAAATCCCTAAATTATCATTCAGTCCTTAACTTTATTTAAACAACAAAATTCAAGTAAGTTTTCTTTCCGTTTTTTTTTTAGGTCTTTATTCTGAATTTTTTTTTCTCTACAATTTCTCATGTATGAGTTGGATACAAGATTCTTGTGAATAAGATCCTGGCTAAACACAAATACTTGCAGAGCAAGAAGTAGTTGTACTAATAGCAGAAAGTAATGCTTATACTAATAATTTATAAACTGACCCAGTAGATGGTTATCAGATGTTAAAATACTTTCAAATATATGTAAGAGTGTCTTTTAAAAGGATGTCTTTCCAAAACCCTATAGGGAGTGCATGATCATTAATCTCAGATTAGGATCTTTTTTTTTTTTTTTCAGTAGAATAATGTTACAAGTTAGGAATTAATTGTCATGTAATTGATGGATAATTTTCCCTCCTGCTGTGTGCAGAAAGCTATCGGATGATGACATATCATTCTCAACAGGAGGAAAAAGTGCCAGTCATTATGGGACAATTAGTTCCAATTTCCACTATTTTTCTTCTGTGTGCTGGTATGATTGCCTTCAAAGTGTAAGTACAGTAATTAACCATAAATATTTATTTAAATTATTTTTAACTTAAAAAACAAATCTAAATGCAAACGCTTCCTGCACCTCCATGCTTTTATTTCCAGGACTGGTAACATTCATGAAACAGCAATTTTCACAGAGCTGTAATTAACAGAACTTTTCACAGTCAATCAGTTTATGTTCAGGGTTTTGCAGGTTTCTTCCTGATTTCAGTGCTGATATGATATGGCTGAAGAAAACCCTGAAAAATCAACATCACTATTTATGGAAATTGTGTATTTGCCCACAAACCCACCATCTGTTTACAAGAACATTCTTGAACTCAAACTGTCATTTTTTGCTTTATTGACAGTGAAATCTTAATACTTGGTAAGTCAACTTATAGCAAGCATAGCATCATTAATGCACGTGTGGGAGAAATATACCTATGATGTATATATAGAGAGATGTATTTCTGTACACACAGGTACTTTACATGTACCTGATTAATATCTGTGTGATGAACTACTGAGATTTTTTAAAAACTAGAATGTATCTACCTGAAAGGTCTGGATTTTTTATGGCACAGAATTTGCAAAGCTTGATGTACAAAATTCAGTCACATATGAGTATTTTTCCCATTAGTACAGTTGGGTGACACATCTTAAAGCTTTAATACCAAATACCAACTGTTTACATTTTTCTAAATGCCAGCCATGTAATTTTATCATAGTATCTGAAAAATTAGCTGAGCTGTTTCCTTCTTCCACCTACCACCAAGTAATGCAGCCCAAATTTCATGTGCTTGGCTACGAGCATATAATCCATTGCCTTCAGCTGTAACTGTGTAATCTGCAATAGGTTCTCAAAGATATAATCAACTGGTCTTTGAAATTGAGTTTATAACTGCATTCACAACGCAGAGGAGGAATACAATGTTATTGTGTTCTCCCTGTTTTCTTAGCTTTTTGATACTGCAGATGTAACAGGGAAGAAAACACTTCATGGTCACATTGGAATGTGTCACTCATTAAATTCACCATATATGACTGAATATACATAGAGAGCAGATCTTTTTCAGCAAAAAAAGGTGCCATTTTTATATAGTCACTTGTCAGAGCAGAATCACACTCTGAGGTGCCAATTATTTCACAACCTAAGTCTAAGACTTCACTAATCTGTGAGGTAGCACTGTATCTCACATCTCAGCTCCCCATATTTGGTTCCTTAGTGCACGTACCATACTTCTTGTTCCTAATTAATTTTACTAACCCCATGGTTACTGAATGCAGAAACTGGGACACATAGAAAATCTCAATAGAAGGAAAATTCAAAGGGGAAGTGATGGAGCTATGACCTACAGATACTAAAACAAGAATATTAATAGCTTTTTTCCATATTATTATATGAATTCTGTTGTGTTGTTCCTTGTGAATTTTACCACATCATAGTTAATCTCTATGGCACATTACTAGTTTATAGGCTTTATTAGAGCCATTGATTGGACAGGAGCCAAATATGCGGATATAAATTGATTTTATACAATGTACACAACAAGAAATTTATTGATATAAAAGGCTTCATTTTTTGTAGGATTACTTTAAAATTCATTTGGAGCAGCAAGAGTTCTCTGTGGACTGTATTAGAATTTCATGCTTAAATGCAGATGAACACTCGTTTTTCCACAAATTCTTTTGTCTTACACTGCTGTATAAAGGAAGTCTGGAAGTAAATACCAGGGGAGTAGAAATGCAGATTACAGCTTCAGGAAACAAGATGCAAGCGTGAAAGATGACAGAATGATCATGTGGGAGGAAATTGCTGTAGTTTCTTTCTTTCCCTTATTCCTATTCATAACTAGCTATTATCAAAGACCTCAGTTATTTTGAAGAGATATTTGTAGTAGTAGATGAAGACATAAGGATTAAGTGATATAAATTCTGATGCTTTGACACGTTTGGTAACCTTACTGCTGCCAAAACATGACAACAATGTCAACATCCAGAGATACAGGGCTGTCTCTAGCCCTATTACCTCTAAAAATCAAAAGAAATACATGATTAAGAAATAGCGTATACTTAGGGGGAAATAAGAATTTCAGAACATGGTCAGGGAAACAGGAATTTATATAGTGAATCTATGTAAGGAACTCACCACTCTTGACTTACTGCAATGCTCTTCACTCTTGATGTTTATGTTTCTCTGTAAGCTGCTGTGACTCGTCTGGCTCCTGTGTGTGCTTCTGCATTGCAGGAGTGGAAGTGTGAAATGCAGTCAAAAAATTATGGCTTTTAGCTGGAAAGAAAATAGTGTTGGCTTTACTGTTCTCATTTAAATTAACAATAGTCTTATCAACAGCTTAAGGACTGAGCCTGAAAATATTAGTTTGCATAGCTTGGTACTGCAGAATATACAGTGATTAGCTGTTCATAGATTACCTATCAGACTGAGCTTTAACTTGCATAGAATCTGCAGCATAAGGTATTTCAGAGCCCTGTATGTTGATGTATCTGCCATGTTTAATAATGGGTGACCAGGAAGCTGAAAAAGGAACATGTGGATTGTGCCATGTACTGAGGAATTTGTCTTTCTCCAGTGTTCACAATGTCCACATCCCTTCCGAAACACTCAGATGATTTGCTGCCTATTGGGCATATCATTTTCTGTGGATTATAGTGTTAGCTTTGAAACATGGTTAGAGATGAAATGTAGTGATTGTAATGACTTCAGTTAAATAAAATGCGTTTATCGTGACAGAGATCTATGAACTATTCTATGATTATTCTACATATATTCTGTGTCTATTAGATATGTGAAATTTAAAAGTGCAATGCATTAAAGAAGTATACAAAGATTTTAATATTATTTGGATATAACTCATACTCAGATTGTAGGTTTTCAGTGTGAATATTAGATGGAAATCTTACAATATTTCAGTTCCTCATGACAAAGAGTTTGGATTTCATCATCAAGTTAGTGTCTTTCAGTTGCTTTTTCAAAAGTATTTGTTAGTATTTGAAGCAAATTCTGGAGACTGATACTGAGCTCATGTCTAATAATGGAAAGATTTTTTTGCTTAGTCCAGTATATAACCCAGTCAAACTATATGCTGGCTCCTAAACCTAACAATTTTGACCAACTGTCAAAAAATATTTCTGCCAGGTTCACTTCCTCTTTGCTACCTTGGAACTGCAGCACTTCTGTCTGACTTGGTATGTTACTGCTGTCCTACTCCCATAGTTGATTAAACTTCGGCTCACACATGACCCCTCTCCTTATATGTGGGGTCCTCATCCCTACTGATTCACCAGTTCTTGGTCCTCTTCCTATCTGCAACGCCATGTTACTCCGTCCTATTCCAGGGACAGTGATACTCATTTGGTGGGACATGCTGCATAGTAATTTCTAAACCAGAGAAAATAAAGTAGTTATGGGCTTTTGGGGAGAGATTTAAGGCCTTTAGCTTGTTCATTCGCTCAAGACAATGAAACTATTGGCACAGTATCAGTAGCAAGCATGGGAAAACAGTTTTAAAGAGCTAATGTACAGCTGGGATGTAAAAAGCGTCAACTGATGTTACACGTATAGCAGCAGGAGAAAAGTCTCTGCTCTGCTAAAAGAGGTGCCGGGGTAATTCTCGGGGGGGTTGCTGAAACATTTCTTGGTCATCAGAACACCTGAATTCCCTCACCAATGTTCTTCATCAGAACTTTTTTCCCTGTGAAATGTTCGGCCTTTGTACCTTCTCTAAAGCAGTACTAAATCTGGATTGCATTGTACGCCTTTGTGGTAGTGGTGAAAAGACTGTTTTGATATGACATCTTTACCGTGACCTTCCATTCTTGTGAAAATGTAGTTACAGACCCATCTTTATAAAAAGCCAAGAAAGTCTCTTTTCTGAGCTTGTCTCTTAAAATAAATGTCCATTACTGAAGCTAGAAAGATAGTGTATTTCATTAATAGGAAGATGAATGGGTAAAAAATGTATTATGAACATCCTAGAATACTTAAATCTAGGAAGAGATCGTTTATTGTAGATATCTTTAGACATTCTGGTAATGTTCCCATCTTTTTAATGATGAATTAATTTCATCAAAAACAGTCTAATGGAATAGGATAAATTTTCAATGTGGTGTCAAACCTTTCTCTGGTAACACTGCATACTTACCCTGGACATACCAGCACTGAAACCTAATAGTTTCTTTCTCTTTCAGTGCACAGGAGGAGTAAACAAAAATGACAGAGGAACACAACTAATGTTAGCATGTGATTTTTTTCTTTCTTGAATAAGTTTGGTAATTACATTCCCATCTGGATGTAACTGCTGTGGTGAACATTTCTGGGATGCTGAAAAGATAAGATTTCCCAGAAATACTGTTTAAAAATATAGATCCCAATTTACAACTTTCCAGGCTTATTGAGGTACAGTGACTGGCTCTACTACAGTTACAGCATTAAACATTGAAATTGCTTCTGAAAACTTATACATACTATAAGTGTAGTATAAGCTTATAGTAACACTGTATTTTTATGTTTTTCCTTATTAAAATTAATTTCCTTAACTTTAATTTTTAATACTGCAGAAAAAAATGAGAGGCAGCAAGGTAAAATGACACTTTCCAGAAAATTTCTCACTGGGAGGGAATGGTTTGGTCAACGTGGGATGTCTGACCTACTTGCTGTCTCACTCCACTGAGTTGGTACTCAAAGAGATAAGGGGAGGAATGAGCATAATTAAATTGTCTAAAATCCACCATGCAGGGGGAATATCACCTGATTAATTCATGAGATTAATCATTCACTATTTCCTTTAGCAGTTGCTATGGTATACCTGCTGTAATATAATAGCAATCATACAAATTTGCTTTGCTGCCCTTTGGGCTTTTCTTTTTTTGAGGGGTGGGGATAAGTCTATTATAAATCCCCCCATGTTTTGATTTACTAGATGATACACTACTGAGTTCTGTTCTTATTCCAAATACTGAAAATCCCCCTTTCATGTGTATCACTGTGAACAACCAACAGTGTTCCCATTAATTTTCTGACTATTCTGACTATTTTTCAAAAACAATTTAAAACAAGTAAAAATTTCTCTTGGGATTAGTCCACACCGGGTTGTCCACATCTTACTTTGGATACTCCAGAATGTTTTCAAAGAGAGGCTGTTGCCATTGGAACACATTCTTTCAGCTCTAATTGTCCAGAATCTTGTACATGCTCTGTAATTATACATGTCCAAAGTCTTTCTCCTCTTCTTTAGTCCACTTCTAAGAGTACTTGCTACTTCACTACTTTCTTAAAAGGCACTTTCCAATGGGACTCCCATCGTCAGGATCCATACCATCATACTAAGGCAGTCAGCCAATACAATACTTTGTACTTCCGTAAGAAAATCTCTTGCTTCTTAGGATCTCCAGAGTGCATTTATATATTACACAGATGCTTCATTTCCATAGGAAATTATGTAGCAATTATGTAGAAGTTTGAGCTGATACTCATGTCAGAGCTTTTCTTTTATAGGGAACAGTAAGGCTCTAAAACCCTGACCTCTTCCCTCAAGGGTTCAAATCATCATCTCTGGATTCTTAGCCTACTCCTGTATAGAGACAACACACATTACTTTGAAGTATTCCATGTATTTGTTCATTGTTTTGTTTTGCATGTTTTATAACGATTATATGGCAATAGTATGGGTGGGCAGTAGTACATCAAAGTATTGGCATGTTTGGGGAATATAGTCTACAACGTGTTTTATAGAAGCATCTACATGAAACTGTACTTTTATTTATGACTGCAAATGTACTCTTATTTATGACTGCATGTTGCACATGAAACATTTAATGTTTCATACCAAATACTATAATCATTGTAGTGAACAAAGAACTGTAAATCATAATTGAATACTATGACATTTCATTTTTTAACCTTTAAGAAATTTTTGCTTGCAACTACCATTTCATAAATGGCAGATAATCTGTTAGTATTTTGTAGATCTTTTCCTTTAGTGATGCACTGCAGCAATAAAGTAGCCCTTTTTTTTTGTAAAAGGCCAATTTAAATCTAATTATTCAGTACTCTGCAGTCTCTAATAATACCACAGTGTTTATAGCATTTTGTGGAAAGCTGCAGCGTTACAATAATAGAAGCCATCAGATGTTATCGCTATAAGGAAGTGGGCTTGTGCTCTTCAGAAAATTCTTTACTGCAGAAAGCTTTTTCTGAGACAAGATTCTTTTTCAGCCCCTTCATACCTATTTAAAATACCAAGACAGTGTCATTGGCGTGTAAAGGTCAAAGGCTCTGTAGCAAGCCTCAAAGCATTTGTGCATGCCTCATTAGATATAGTGATCTCTAACTGCACTAGGACTCTACTGAGGATTGTTTCAAGAGTTCAGAGGAACACTGTTTTGATACTTTTTCCCTCTTTTAAATAAATGAAAGTGTAACGCTTAAAATTTGTCCTTCTAATATATTTTCAAAGTATAGCTCCAAAACTGGAAGCAAATAAATTCCATTTGCCTTAATTTTTAATTAGCTGAAAGTCATCACTGTAAATTGTGTCTTCCATTACAAAATAAAATAGTCAACTGCCAGGCCTGAAATAATTAAGCAATATATTATGGTTAAGCAATTTAATTGTGACTTAATTATGATATATCGTACAACTTTTCTTCTGATTTAACTGACATTCACTGACAAAATGCTATAACATAAAACAGCACTAATGTTTACAGCTGATGGCTCTGCATGTTTTGCTTCACAGTACTTAGCATTCATCAGAGCATATGGAAAAAGTCTTCTAGTCTGGAATTGCTGGCACATTATTTCATACTACCCAACAATTGTTATTTTGGGAGGCAAGTGGGGAAATCTTTGCAAACGTCGAACTTGAGCCAAAGTTCGTGGATATTAACTTGAATCTTTCCATCAAGCTTGATCTGCTTTAGATAGTGAACTGCTCCCATGTTGTTACAGGCAAATAGATAAGACTGCGTACTTATGAAATATTTATGGAGCAGTATCATATACATATTCTGTGTCAACATCAACATGATTTTATATTAGGCTAGAGACTGTGAGGGCAAATGCAGAAGTGATGGGCAGGCAGGGAATAATGCTTCATTCAGTGCTGCATCAGTAAAATTGCTGTAAAATATCTACCAAATTGCTTCTTCAGAACAATTCCAACCCCCTGTTTAATTAAAATCTTTTTTTATTGGATGACAGTACTGGAGAAAGGCCTCTATTCCAGACTACACTTCTGTGCAAATCTCTGTTTAAAGACAAGAATGGTGAGGGTGATTTCCAAAGGTTCTTTCTGCCTGCGGCCCAGTGTGTTCCTGCAGATCTGCATGACTGTGAGCTCGTAGAAGTAATGTTCATGGACGAAAAGCCAATTCTCATCTTGATTTAGTGATTTAAGCACTCACAGCAGCATGCATGAAAACAGTCACGTAAGGCAGGAAAGCTCATGATTTATCATGCTGCATGCAGTCAGATGCTCTTATGCCCCTTTAATTTTGATGTGTTGCCTTTTTTTCCTATGGTGCTGTTTAAATTTCTCATCAAAAGGTTAAAGGCCAAATGTCTTTTGGAGCTGAGAGCAATTGTACGCTCAGAGCAATAATGAATGTTTCTTATCTCTCAAACCCTTTCTCCCTCTGGCTTTCTGAAGAAAAACCAGAATGATTATTCAGATCAGTGATATTTAGGATCCAGCAGAAAATCAGAACAATGTGTTCAAAACCAGTATAAACATTTCAGTCAACCTTCTTGTGATACTGCAATTGCTTATTGCATGTCATCTCACCTTCACCCCACTGGCCCAGAATTCTTTTGTTTGTAATGTACACTCAAGTAAACATTTTGCAAAATGCCCATTAAACAACATGAAATTAAAAATATGCTGATGTGGGATTATGTTTGTGACAGCCTCTCAGATACTTCAATATGGCTGCATTTAGGTACAGATGTTGTAGCTTCATGAATACACCAATGAGACATCTGAATAATTTAAGAGAATATTGTCAGTAGCAAATGTCACACAAAATAACTGGAAGGAAAATTGTCTTCAATAAGTGAAGATAAAAATGGATGCAAATCAATTTTTATTTAATATAGAACTTGGTTAAATAGGAAACAATAGGTTATTACTGTGACAGGAAGTCTTGAAGTGTTTTTATTATATCTTAACCACTTTATTTTATATAGGAACCTTGGCTATGAATCACACTTCTGTAACTCATAGAAAAATAGTTCTGTAAATACACTGTGAAATTTCCACTTAGGTAGCAGTTATTACCCCATTTGCTTATACTTTCAAAATTGAAAAGCAAATTGTAAATCTGCATGAGAGTTTTACAGGAATTCTGATGTTCCAAATTCACCAGTTCAAAATACAACACCATTGGAGGAGAACTCTAAGCAATAAAATTACTCTGGCTGAGATTAACCCTGCTTTTGCAGGTTTGCTTTTCTCTCTTGTCTAATAAATGTTTTATAAAGACCATTAAGCAATATGCTGATTCTGTTGTTTTTACCCAGTAAGCATGAACACAAAGTGATACTCTGCAAATTTAGTCTTTTGTTGATGAGAGATCCATTTCAACAATTTAAACATTAACTTTTGGGGTTTGTTGTGTTCTTTTTATTCCAACAGCTTACCCAGGGGTTAAAATGGTGAGTGAAAGTCATCATGAAGCCCTGGCAGCACCGCCAGCTACCACAGTAGCAGCAGCCCTTCCAAGTAATGTCACTGAGCCAGCTAGTCCTGGAGGAGGAGGAGGAGGAGGAGGAGGCGGCGGAAAAGAAGATGCATTTTCAAAGTTAAAAGAGAAGTTCATGAATGAACTGAACAAAATTCCACGTAAGTAAAACTTGATTGATTAAAAAGCTTCCATTGGCAGATTAAACAACTTTTTATTCTTTGTCATTTACTTAGACAACATGCTGTTTTCTAGTCAAAACTAGAAAAATCGGAATATAAACCTAGTTTAGTAAATTCCTCAAAATTAATCAGAGTAGAAAAAATAGGGTCAAATATGTGTTACAGCTGGGCACAATGATCTTAAAGGTCTTTTCCAACCTAAATGATTCTGTAGTTCTATGATAATTCGAGTCTGTTCTTGATACGTCAGATTGTCTTCATAATTTTTACTGGTGAATTGTTGCTGAGTCATCAAAACCAGAATGGCAGAACTTCAAAGTGGCCATGGGACTAATAAGAAAAATGTTTCCTAACAGTAACACTTAGGATTTCATGTTTATGACAAGCATGTATGTGCATATTACCATAAAGCAAAGTTTGGTCAGACCTAATAAATATTGAGAAAATAAGGAAACTGTAGGGGGATTAGAAAATGTAGGAAAAGTGGGAAAATGGCTTTTTAACAGGGAAATAGTTCTGATACAACAGTAATGTATGAAAACAGCCATGCTTTTCTCACACAGTAGTTCCATTAGATCAGCCATTGAAGGTAGTTTGTACGAGTTCATGTACATACACAGAATACTTTAAAAGTACCAATGTATATTTTTGTGAAGTCAACAGGGTTGAAGTCAACAGGGTTCTTTTGGCCTGTGCTAGAAAGTATTGATTTATAGTAGAGGCCTCAATTTGTTCACATTTGTATAAAAAAATAGAAGCACTGGCTTTTTCTATTGTTTATGATAATACCAGGGTTCTTGAACCTGTTCAGTGTGTTTTAGTGTGGGTACACTGTTATTAAATATACAACTAATTCAACATTGTCCATGTCATTTCATATAATAAAAAAACATCTATTTTGTTACTTACAGAAAAACTACCTAATGATATAAGGAGATAATTTTGACACTTTCATAGACTTCAAGGTGAAGGCTGTGTTTATATGCATGTTATAATATCAGGCATTAGAGAGTCATTCAATCTTTAACAATTTTTACTACAGAAGTATAAATAAATGTAAATTATTTTCAGGGAAGTATTTTAACATACCTAAGCATTTTCATTATTAGAAAGTTATCATTTATGTAAAGAAATGTTATATGACTGATAAAGACAGATAACAGAATATTAATCCTTTTTTTTTATCTCTGGAATGGATCATGGCAATCTGACAGATGCAGTTTTTGCAAAATTGATAGCAAACAGCTTTGCTCTGTCACTTGAAATTCTCACTTGCAAGAACAGAGGTGTTACAGTGGTAAGAAGTCCATATGTCATTAGTTTGTAATCTGCACAGTCCAGTGCAGACCATACTGAAATGAAATTGCCTGATGATATCATGGGAAAAACAAAACTACAAGGAGAAAAAAAGAGGGAAAAAGAAAAGACAAGACATAGAGGGAGAAAAAGTCAGCATTTGTCTTTAACTTGTTGTCTCACCATGCTATGTAAATGAGGTAGATTACACTTTTATGTAGATATTCTTTTGGTTTTAAACTTTGATTATAACATAGCGAAGTTGTGAATGGTTTCCAATATGACAAATTCTAATTGGTAGGTCTACAAAAAGGTATGTGGAGAAGAACTTTGAATGCACTACTGCATACTTTTTTAAAAGAACAGTGAAAACAAATGGAAAGTTCAATCTGGAGAATCTTTCCAGATTAAACTGAGTAAAACTTTTCCCTTTTTCTTTCCGGTCATGAAAAAAAGAAGAAAAGAAGAAAAAACAACAAACCAAACAAAAAGTTGTTATTACACTATTACATGATTACAATGCTTACTAAGTGTATTAGGCCATAAGACAAGTCTTGTTTATTATGAAATACACTATAGTATCTATAAAATATGATTTCTTATGCTGATAGTTAGACCAGAATATATTCCCCTCACTTAAGAAATCTAGACTCTTACCCAATATCATGCAGTAATTTTCTGGTGGAGTAGAGAAATGAACCTGGAGTAGTCACAAATCCCAAGCCAATTGTCTGCTCTCCTAGAGGATGCAGATGCGATTGGATTTTCCCAGCATTTCCATCAAATACTGAGGCTGTTTAGCATTACATTCTGCTGTGTATATCTTTTTTCCAAGAAGAAAGTTGAACATTCATTGTGCTTCAAAACGGCAAAGAGCTTATGGGGGAGCTTTTTAAAATATTTAAATATTAAATAGTGTCATTACATGTTGGAACATTTTATATCCCAGGTAACTTTTGTTTTCCCCATTTTCTTCGATAAGAAATCCTACATGAATGGCCTATAATTGACAGGTCTGTATGTGTTTCTCATTTATAAACTAGCACCATCAAATAAGTGTAAGTAGGCTACCTCCAAAATATTGGGGGCAAGAGAGGAGACCTCATTTCCTTGTCAGAAGAGTAGAGCATTTCCTTACAATTTGTTCAGTTTGTGTCAGAAGGGAGTTGTCATTGAGGTGTTAGCCTATTACAAAGCTGAGGATTTAATTGCAGTAGAAGAGTAGTCAGACCTTACGTCTTTTAGCTAGTTGCAATTTTTTTGAGACTCAAGGAAGAGCAGAATGTAAATTTGTTCCAACCAAATCATTATTATAGTGCCTTTCTAGGAATTTCTTGCTGTGTGAGAGTGAATAAAGATGGTGAATGGCCCCCATTGAGACAGCACAGATACATGGGTCTAAGAACACTTCCAAGAACATGGACCAGGTTTTTCCTCTGGTTGATTCAAACTGAAGATCTGACCTCAAGTCTTACACATGGCAAGTGAATGCCATAGTCAGCAAGTTCTCTGATCTTTGCACCCTGGTGACGTGTCTGTTTTCTAGTTCATGTATTTTCTCATTTAAATCTTTCAAAGGTCCTGTGTTCATCCCCACATGACAGGGAAGGGTTTGAAAGCTCAGTGCTCCATTGTCTATGTGAAAGAGATAAATAATGAGATGGTTTTGTTGCCTCTTCCTAAGATGTCTGCAGATGAAAAATAGTCCATCATGATTTAATGGACATATAATAGGATAGAATGTACCTGTATTTTCAAAAAGCTCACTTGCAATCAACTTGGTCTAAGTGATAAAAAAGCCAAGCTGTAGTAGGTGTTAATTTATATATAAACTCCTTTATCTGTTTTTCCATAGAAATTACATAATATCAACTCATGCTTATATGAAAAAAAACCCAATCAAATAGTGGAATACATGATGACAAAACTAAAGGTACAGCAAACTACACCCAGCTGAATAAATACTGTTCCTTCCACGTGGCTTGTAACAGAACAGTCATCTTTTTAAAATAATATGTTTTGTAGAACACATAGAAGTCATAAGTTACATAGTCTAGACATATGTAACTAAAAATAGCAGGATTCCCATTAAGATTTCACTTTGCAAAACTACAAGATAGAGTCTGTGCAATTTAAATTGTATTGATGGTTCCTCCTGTAATAGATGCACCAGAGAAGTCTTATTTTGTCAAAAATTAATGGATTTAATAGAATGAGGAAATAAAAGTTCCAAGAAGAAGAGAGAGACCATTTTTATTAATTTTTTTTTTTTTCAAAAGCAGTAATGCACTATGTAAACGTGGTTAAAATTTTGGTGTATACAAGCAGAAATTCCGTGTTCTTCATTGATTTGTATCTCTTTAAAGTAGAACATACTCCACATTTTGTGGCAGGAGAGTGTAGGTTTCCAAAAGCACACAGATCATTCAGAATGGTCATGTCTTAACATATATTTCACTCTGGATAAAGCAAGTAGGATCATTTTATTCCAATGAGTCATACAATTAAAGTGCAAGAATCCTGTAAGGTTACTGAGGCATAACTGCGAAGAATTTTTTCCTCCGTTATGTAAATCCCTGCATTTTGGTTGTGAGTGGCTGATTTGAATAATCACAGTATAGTTGTTTTTCCATAACTGCACTGTGTATAAAAGTCACTCTATCTTAATTGGTTCATATACTTTTTATCCTAATTTATCTTTAATCTTCAGAATTTTTAAGCTGCTTACCAGTAGCAAAAAGGCACCCATCTCTGCTTTTACACTTTGCATTTTAAACATAGTAATTCCAACACCTGAAGAAGGGGGTAAATCAAAGCAGATAAAATGACACTTGCACTTCTGAAAACAAAATTTTATTACAAGACTTTGTAAGATATATTGATTCTTTCCTTCCTCCCTTTCACTGCTCTTCCATCTGGGCCTTTGTGTACAGGCTAGGAAAATATTTGACATACATTTACAGTAAGTGAGTTCTAGCAAGACTATAGGAATGCAGGACAGCAACAGCTTTTGAGTGAAGGCTTTAAATATTAATACAGTGGTACTAACCATACACAAAACTTACCATCAATCAGCATTAGTTTACTTAATAAGCATTTTTGTTAAAGCAAATTGATCTTGATATGTTTATTAAGAACACATTCCTGTTTGAATGGAATACCTTGTTCTGCTAGCAAGGTAAATAAAACAGAAAAAATACAATAAAATTCCAGCATACATCTGACTGAATAATGATGTGGTGTTAATACTTTTGGTATAATCTTGAATAGCTATAATAACTGAATGAATTGAATCCAGGATACTATCATTACCTCTTTAACAGGAAGATATTGCATATTTCTAATGCTCTTTGCTGTCTTACATTGTAATTGGATAAAAAGTTACACTTCTATACCAGTCTTGTTCTGAAATGTTTGGCTAACTTGCAACTCCATTTTGCCTCAGTAGCTGGTGCTCAAAACCCCTAAATCTGGTTCATCGTTTACAACTGACTGATAATCCCCCAAACCAGGAGCTCAGAAGTGTGTGATGATTCAGGCTAAAACCCAATGTTCTGTGCAGACTTCTTTCACATTCTGTTTGTAGATATTCAGAGTAAGGTTTATTTCCCTCTCCTTGGCTTACTGAATAACTGTCAAAACAAAATGGGACTGGAGGCTGTAGAGGAAACTATAACAAAAGAAAAAATGTGAGACTCAGGTCTGGTTTAATTCTAAATAATAGTTTAGTAAGCTGCAGTACAGAGTTGTAGATATATGGGTAAAATAGCAAATAAAATAATTCTGCATTTATATGTTTAACCATTAAGTAAAAGTTTCAGCATTCAGAAGTCAACCTAGACACACCTTATTCATTGTTTCTTTCTCCCTGCTGGTCTCTACTCTTCTACCCTTCTGCCTTTCCTGACTGATTGAAGGTTGTATTAAGAGTTCTTATAAATGGCGGTAAAGTTAATTTCTTAATTTTCTTTTGTATTTGACATCAAGACTATCAAGGAGTTTTTACTGAATTCTGTCTATTCTTAGAAAATTGAGGATTTTGTGCATGGAGTCTTGAAATGTAACCTTTTATGGAGCTGCCAGCTCGATTGTTTGCAGAAAATAAATTCAGGCTGTTCATTTCACTGCTTCTCAGGTATCGCTGGCACAGGGAGGAGTGGGCACATTCTTTCTCAGTTCATAAAAAAAGAATTGAAATGCTGATAATAGAATGCTTTCAGATTTCAAAACTGGATTAATAGATGGAGACAAATACTGTAAAATCAGAATGAAGTTCTCAGTAATAGCTATTACTTATATTTCCATGGCACATATCGATGTTAGTCATTGCCTAAGGTGTTCTTAGGTTAGACTGAAAAAATTAAGCATCTGCTTCAGAGACCTTCCTGTCTAAATATAAGGCAAGTAATACCAGCCTGCCTGTAGAAAATGAGAACTGTGTATACATATGTTCATATAGATATATCTATACGCATATATATTTGTCTATACAATAAGCAGTGATGTCAGCTTAAGGGCAGTCTGACATTGGCCAACTCTAGGTATCCTGGCAAGGAGCACTTGTAAGGGGAAATTTAGAGGAGAATAAAGAGGTGAGTTTAGTGATGTCCAGTAAGGTCTAAAGAACGGTGCTGGAGAAAGTGGGAAGGCAAAAATTCAAGTCTTCATAGTTCCCAACCTGTCATCAAATAACTGGCAGTTGCTCACGCCAAGCAAATACATGCAGCTTTACAATGGAGAAGAAACAGGGGAAATCAGAAATAAAGATTTATTTTGGCACACAGAACAAGTACAAGAAAGAGCTATTACAGTACAATAATAGAGAGGAAAAAAATCATTATTTCTAAATATAGCAATTTAAATGCAAATGTCTGATTACTTTGTTTTCTCTCCTGAATCCCCTAGTCCCAAAGTTCAGTGTTTATGTGAAAACTTCAGCACTTTTTGTTTTCATACTGGTAGGGAAAAGCTTGAAAATACTACCTGCACATCCAGAAGACACAAAAATCATCAAAGACAAACAATTCAGCTCTGTTATTTTATAAACTCATAATATGAAAATACCTTAATTATTTTTATAGGTCCATTTTGAATGCCTGGAATTAGGAGTCCTGAAAATACAGCTTTTAAATCCAAAGTATCTAAATAGATACTGGGGGGGTGGAAGAATGGAATCATGAAGCAGAACATGGATGAAAGTCCTTGTCTGGAAGGAATAGCATGTGGTCTAAAATCCTACTGAATTACACTTTGTTGATATTTTAATGACTGATTCTGCCATGAAGAAAATTTTTACAGTCCCTGAGTTATTAGCATTTGCCTTCTGATAGGTTCCCCTTAAGGTGTCCCGTACTTAAATCTTTGGATCAGTGACATGTGCCATTTGATCCTCATAGAGGACTGAGCTAGGTACCTCAGGTTGTTAGAAGTATGAACTGCTCTAGTGTGACCCACAAGTGCTGTTGCAGACTGTAGCTGGATCCAGCGCTGACAAGCACACATGCTTGACAGGTAACACATCTTCGATCAAAGCAAGCACAGAATTACAGAATCACAGAATGGTAGGGGTCAAAAGGGCCCTTTGGAGATCATCTAGTCTAACCCCCCTGCTAAAGCAGGTTCACCTGGAGCAGGTTGCACAAGAACATGCCCAGGTAGGTTTTGAAAGTGTCCAGAGAAGCAGACTCCACAACCTCTACGAGCAGCCTGTTCCAGTGCTCCATCACCCTCACAGTAAAGAAGTTTTGCCTGATGTTAAGGTGAAAATTCCTGTGTTCCAGGGCTTGTTGGCCCTTGTCCTGTTGCTGGGCACCATTGAGAAGAGTTTAGCCCCATCCTCTTGACATCCACCCTTAAGATATTTATAACCATTGATAAGATCCCCTCTCAGTCTTCTCTTCTCCAGGCTAAACAGCCCCAGGTCTCTCAGCCTTTCCTCATGAGAGATGCTCCAGTCCCATAATCATCTTCATAGCCCTCCACTGGACTCTTTGTAATAGTTCTTTGTCTGGGGAGCCCAGAACTGGACACAATACTCCAGATGTGACCTCACTGTGGCAGAGTAGAGGGGATGGCCAACCTCCCTCGACCTGCTGTCACACCTTAATGCAGCCCACATGTTAGACGCACATAGGCCTGAGGGAGGACCCTATTCCTACACTGGTCATTGTCTTGTCTCCTTGGACAAGCTGAGATGGAAAGGAGAAATGAGAAGAGCAAACTCCCACAACTTGAACCAAAGCACCATCTGCAGCACCCTGCATCACACACCCAGGGGGAGCCTATCACATGCTAAACCTGTGTGCTGTTCTGCAGCACCCTGAGAAGGCACTGTCCCATCTGAAAGGAAATACTGTCTTTTAGCCAGAAGCACACTGGGAAAATAACAACAGTGTCAAACAGAATTGTACACTATTGATTATGTGTGTCTGAAACGTCGTTTGCCGAAACAGCAGTTGGTTTTGAGTTGTATAATCTGAGAGAAGGGGAGGGAGAAACAAGTTCTCCTGTAAAATACATGATGCTGAGAACATTCCTGCAAAATACAAGAAAGCAAAAAACCCCATTCAGATTAAATTTAACAGCCATAGGGGTGAAATTCATCTATAGCAGAAACAGGGGTGAGCACCTACCTTTGGTTTGGTGACAGGGTTTTAACAAGAGGTGCCAGAGTAGTCCCAAGGGTCTCCTCTAGCACATCACTGTGATTATTATTTTATATGTTACATCGATTCTGGTAGATATTTTATTGCACTATAGATATGTCAAATTGTACCAGTGCCTTATAAATTGAGTAGAGAATTCAATTTACAAGCAGAAAACTGAACATGGTTGCTGACTTCCTTTCAGTACTGGGAATATATCTTAAAATTTCATTACTTTGTGTGAGGGAAAGTGCACTAAAATTATGTTTACATGCATAAAATAAACACAATATTTGCTAGTGTTTTGCAAGCTTACCTGCAGTTGAAGTGTCTACAGAAATTACCCATTATCTGTTATAATTCAGTTTGTAATCTTGCTCTGAAAATGAGAGCTCACGGAACAATTGTTATGAACTTAAAGTTGAGAATACATTTAAAGATTGTTTCTCGGTAACATACTGCAGAAAAAAAAAAAAAGCACTTGGAGCTATGGTTAATAGATTTGCTTTTTAAAAAGTATGGTATGTATGGGCAATGAAAATACAGGAATTACTGTTAAGATTGATATTCCAATTGATATTCCATTCTTACCTCAGCTACTTGTGCCTAGGCACTGTAGCAAGCCACAGGTTATTCTCTTGCACTTTTATAAAACCAGGTAGATAATGAAGAATGTCTTCCTTTGTTGTTATTGTTAACTATTCTATTTAGAACGGAGTGAGTTTGCTACTGAAAATTATTCAAACCAAAGTCTTCCTTCAGGGATTATAAATATATAATACCCTCCTTATTTTTGTTGATATACGTTTTTTTTAGGATTTAAACTTTTCTAAAGAGTCAAGAATTCCTTTACTGATATATTAAGTGTTTAAAATATCTGGTCGTCAATGCCAGATTACCAAGGTGGGTGAAATACTAAGCCACTGACCACCAACAGGAGCTTTCAGGAATGCTGTAGGTCCGTAGCATCATTTCTTGCATTCCTTTTATCTTTTTAGTCTTGGCTTCTACTGCAAGCAAGATCTTGAACTGGTCTCTATCTGAAAATCTGTATTGCTTCCAGAACATGCAGCCAGTTTGAAAGAGCTGTGGAGGTGGCTTCAAATCTTGAGAAAGATCTTGGTATGGGTAGACTTTGCTCTGACTCCACAGAAGGAAGCTGTGCTACTGAACTTGAATGACTGCCTCATGAAGGCTGAGTTCCAGCTGGCAGCTGAGCGAGCCATCTGCCTACTCCTGTGCAGGTTTCTGAATCTGAATCTAATCTTAATTATCAACTTCAGCAAGAGATCCCTAATTTGCTTACAGCCCCTGTATCATCTAGGGGCATGTTGCAGTACTGTAGCTGGCAGTGTTTCCCTATTGCAGTGACAGCCGCCAAAATGAAAGATGAGACTTGTCCTTTCAGATGGAAAAGGCATTTCAACCCATATCTAATAAGAAGCTTCAGAAACACTAGGGTTTCTACTTTTAGAAAACCATGCTTTTAGGAACCAAGGTCTGGGAGTCAAATTTGCAAATCTGAGTTAAATGCCTTGGTTCTCTTCAGAATGACACAGAAACAGGAGGCCCAGGTATATCCAGAAGGAAGTACTGGAGGGAGATGTGTCTGAAATGGTAATGGTTTCACAGATTTGATATCTAGGAAGAGCCCTGAGATAGGTCCTTAGACAGATTTAGGGCCTGAAAACACTTCCCCTGGACTTAGAGACCTGATTTCTCTCACTTTGAAAGCAACTGTTTCACTCTTTTGTCAACGTACAATCTGATGAAGAGCAAGGGAATTCACTGGACCAGAGATCTGGCTGATAGGTAGTATATGCATTTTGCTGTAAAAAGACTTTGCAGAAAATAAGCAATTGATGAATGGGCATTTAGGGCTCCTTACTCTTAAAC
Source organism: Actenoides lindsayi (assembly GCA_025331215.1). Classification (NCBI taxonomy): domain Eukaryota; kingdom Metazoa; phylum Chordata; class Aves; order Coraciiformes; family Alcedinidae; genus Actenoides; species Actenoides lindsayi. The sequence continues at coordinate 85,652 of WTSP01005332.1, read as the reverse complement.
AAATGTCCCACTCTAGGCTACAGAGTATAACCCCATGAATCCTCTGTTTCTTTCCTAGCTGTTCCTGCAGGAAAGGCAAGTTAGTTTTCAAGCTTGATCCCTTGATTTCTAATAGTCTCAGGAAGACCAGGAACTCAGGTATTTTAGGCTGCAGCCTGAATGATATTTCTTAACCTCTGCTGGCAGCTCCCATGTTGTTAGTTTGAAGCAGCCACACAAAACATTCATTTGACACAGTGGAATAGGGGTGACAGTTCCTTGAAGCAGAAAGGAGAAGTATCCTAAAGCTAGTGAGCTGCCAATAGGATTGAAAGTTATTTCCACATGAGAAACTTTATCCCCCTAGAGCTCTGTCAGGACCATCCCACATATGGCTGTACCCCAGTGGGGAGGAAAGCTCCAAGGCTAGGACAGGCATCAGATTGGTTTTTTTACAGGAAAAGGTAAAAAAAAAAAGAAAGGCAATACGTTCTTCACATAACCAACAATGTTGATAATAATTTTTATTCCTTTCTTACATATATTTTTATGGTACTTCCTTACCAGAGTTCATAGAATTTTCTATTTTCCTTGTGTTATTTCATTTATCTATTTACTAATGCTTTTCTCTTAGCCAGAACTCACATGAAAAAACTGGCACAAGCAATATACTTGCTAACCCACCATTCAGACTTGTTTCCTTTTTCTGGTTTATGTTTCATACTCACTTCTCCTCCAAAGCTAGCCTATTTTATCATATTTTCTAAGGTCTCAGTACTCAATTTTCAGCAAGCACGTGCTCTAAGATGCAATATAGCATTTCAAGTCTCAGCCCCAGAGTCACTTGTTTGTTTGTAATATGCCATGGGAACAGATTTACTTGCAGCACAAGCAAGGGAAGGACAGAGGAAGATAAGGCAAGCTTACTATTCATAAATTTCAGTCTAGCATAGCATTTTAGATTACAACTCAGTGATGGTAATCATTTTATAGGAAACTGTACCAGAATACCAATTTCTAAACTCTCTTGCCTCGTTAAATATTTACTGATGAGTTTTAAGTTCTAAGACAGCGAGGTGGCCAAGAGGACAGAAAATAGTATGGAGCGTGGAAAGGACCAGTGACCAAACAAGAAAGGTTGATGTTACCTGAACTCAGGACATAACATTAATGATGATAACATAGTATGAAAAAATGTCAAAGTTGACTTGACTATTCTGAAACAGCCATGCATTTGTTTAATAGTGATTGTATGGTGCAAAAATACTTATGCATGCTGCTTTTCTTGATATAAATCCAGGTATGTTGGAAGAGACAAAATGGAAGAGGGAAACTATGAACAAAAATAATTTTTCTACTTAGTTAATATATTAAAGTGTTTAAACTGTGCAGCATCCTTGATTTCCAACAGCTCATTTTTGTTAGGAACTTACTGACAGCTGGACTTTGATTCTGCAAAGTGCATAGATCTGTCCAACATTGCCACAACTTCTCACTGCCACCTAGAATAAGAAAACTAGCTATACTTTTATAATGATAATGACAAGGGGTGGGTTGGTCAACAGTCAGCTGAAGATGAGCCAGCATGTGCCTAGGTAACCAAGAAGGCCACCAGCATCCTGGC
>WTSP01005332.1:45737-83518 GCA_025331215.1 Actenoides lindsayi | reverse complement strand
ATAGTATATTTTATATTTCATATATTATAATATATGAAATATATAAATATAAATTTATTTTCAGTCCTTCATAAATATCAATGTTAATTTTTTACCTTTCATTTCATTTTATTAGGCCGCTTGCTCTTTTATCATGTGGCTTATTATCACAATGCACACTTTCAGGATTGTTGTCAAAAAAAGACAGCATTTAGGACAGTTGTTTAGTTTAAATGATCAGTAGAGTGCTACTTTGAGATCATTTGGGACGGGGGGGGACTGAGATTTTCAAGTGGAAACTGTTAGAAGAATGTAATTACCTCACTTGGGATTTGGGCCAACCCTGCAAACATCCAATTTCCACAGAAGTGATTGAGGTTCTTCCCATTTAGTTTAATGAGAGTTGGATGGGGCTATAAGGCATTACAGTCCTTTCGGAAAATCCCAGGGGATCTTTCATCACCACAAAAGCTGAGGACATTGGTTTTATGCTTCCTCCAAAGTACAGAAACCCTTGCATCAGCATGTCTCCACCACTGTTCCTCAGCATTACTGACTCAGGGGGGAGCAGGCCACCATGGTGCCACTTTCTATGCCTGAAAGGGATCCAGGATACTGGCAGATGATGTTGTTTAACTTTCTTCTGGATTTAGGTCATCCATGAGCTTTACTGAGTTGTTCAGCTGGTTGGTGAGTGTACTGGAGTGCTGTAGCAGTCAGCAGGGAGCGGATATGATGCCTCACTAATTCCTCCCTCCTTTCAGCTTCAGTACTGAGAAGCATCTGAAAGTCAGCATCAGACTGTTATGGGGTTCAAAACTTTTCCAGTGGCTAGACCTCAACAGTACTTTAATCCTTGCAGACAAAATGATAAGATTGCTTCCAGTGCTACTGATAGTCCTCTGTTTGGGCAGACTTCTTCAATCTTTCCCCTAGTGTCAGGGGGAATTATGAAATGCTAAGCACATATGTTGTATGCTAAGATGGATCACTTTTAATAGATCAGCAAATGCTCTAATGCCTCACTGTTCCGAAGTTGATTTTGGTTTGGTTTAATTTTTGTAAGAGGTAAAGACAATCTATAATACACCTACATCAACATAGGACTAAAATAAATTATGTCCATGCTTATATTTGTTGGGGAGAGTTCCCAAGCTTAATGGACTACACCCATGTGTAGTGTGAAGATGCTGAATTACAGCAGTTTGGAACTCATTCAGCATTGTCTTACTGAGGGTTGGAAGCCATTAGGACACTCAAGTGTCAGTGAGGATTTTTGATGTAGTAAAGCAATGATGGTATTCCCTGTCTTCCCAAAATATTTTATGGGGCAAGGAGAAAAAAAGGGGGTTTGCATCAGTATTGTGTTTGTACTGGCATCTGAGGAGTAGTGAATTGAGTGCTGTAAAATATATATGTTCCTGTCCTGATGCTAGATGAACTTAAAATTGCCTTTCCTGATGCTCAGTTAACTTAAAATTGTCTTTTCTAAGATAAAAAATAATCACCAGTGATTCTTTCTCCAAGAAGGTGCAACATTCAACATTTGCTTCCACCAGACAGATGAGCATTAATGACAGTATATGTCTTCACAATCTTCATGTCAATAGCTCTGATGTTCTCAGAATTACTGTGTCAGAGAATGCTGACAAGATGTATGGCTTGTAAACATTAGAGGTCATATCTGTGACCTGAAAGTAAACAGCAACCAATTTATGACTTGCAACTCCAGTTCTTCTCACCATCTTTAACCTACTGTCTCTTTTCCATACTTCTTGCTAGTTCCCTCATCACACAGCACCTTCTCCTCTCATTCGTACTTTCTACCTCTCCAGGAGAAAAAAACAAAACAATAACAAACAGTTTTGCCATTCTAAGATTTTCACAAAGAATACAGTTATAGGATGAAGAAGGAAAGTTAAAGCCTCTGAAAATTTTTTGATGTATGGCTGAGAGAGACATAAGGCTCCCTGACAGTGCTAGTCTGCTTCATATTCCAGGCTCTCTGTCTGCCATAGGATAATTCTGATGAAAAAGAATAAATATAAAACAATATTTCTCTACTTTTCCCTCTACTTCACACAAAGCTTTCCAAGAAGAAGTGAAAAGCATTCAACTAACACTTTAGCAAAGCACACTGAATACTGATATTTATTTTTTAGTAACTTCAAGATTAATGTACTGCAAAATGTACACATTTTTCCTGTCACAGTGGCAGAAGTCATGAGGGTAGGACTATCTGGTTTTTTCCTCATGACTAACACTCCTCGGTGATTGTTCTTTATCCCATGAATATGTTGAACATTCCTGCACTGAACCGTGAACTGGAAACCATATCCCAGCTCAAGTGTTTTCTAACTGCTACTGACTATGCTACTAGTTGGACAACATTTTTGGAAGGAGAGGCAGAAGAGAGAAGCCTGTTGCATATAACCCCACAATGTCAGTGGCAGTCAGGAAAAATTGTGTGTGACCTCAGATAAAGATCAACAATTGACACAAGCCAGGATAAATCACAGAATTGCCAGGTTTAAAGAAAAGTGAAAGGAGAACTAGTTACAATGCTGACTTCAAGAGAAGGTTGTTTCCTAGCATGAGCTGGCTCAACTTGAAGTCATGTGAGGCCAGTTAAAGAAGTAGTAGCCACTTGCAAGGGGTGTACATGTCAGAAACTGCTTTCATCAACAGATAAAAGGGCTATCAGTCAAAATATACTCCACATTGGTCATAATCAAAATATTTTGACTAGAGAGATGTTTAATAGGGTTTATTTTGGGATGATTTTTTTAACTCTTTAGTGGTTGAATCTCTGAAAGCCAATGCAGAGATATTGGATCTCTAAGCCATCATCAGTGAGGTAAATTACATTTATCATAGAATCATAGCATGGTTTGGGTTGGAAGGAAGGTTAAGGATCATCTAGTTCCTTCCACTAGATCAGGTTGCTCAAAGCCCCATCCAACCTGGCCTTGAACACTTCCAGGGATGGGACATCCACAACTTCTCTGGGCAACCTGTTCCAGTGTTTCTCCACCCTCACAGTAAAGAATTTCTTCCTTACATCTAATCTAAATCTACCCTCCCTCAGTTTAAAACCATTACCCCATATTCTATCACTTCATTCCCTTATGGAGTGTCCCTCCCCATTTTTCCTGTAGGCCCCTTTTAATTACTGGAAGGCTGCTATAAGGTCTCCCTTGAGTCTTCTCCAGGCTGAACAACCCCAGCACTCTCAGCCTGTCCTCATAGAGGAGGTGCTGCAGCCCTCTGATCATCTTTGTGACCTTTCTCTGGACCCGCTTGAGCAGACCCCTGTTTTTCTTTTGCTGGGGTGCCCAGAGCTGATATATACAGCCACATGTTTATACCATACTCTAAAAGCACCAAATTGCACTGAAATCAAAATAAGATGTAAAAATAACAACATATTTGACAGTCCCCTTTTCATTCCCTAGGAAATGTATGATACTGTGATAAAATGCAACATCAAGAAAATCTAGGTCTGAATAAAATTTCCCTCATATAAAGTTAAATACTTTCCATTTTGAACGTTCACATTTATGAGAAAGAAAACACAATTTTTTTAAAGTCACTGTTACCATAAGACTTTTTGTGTAGTCCACAGTCCTGTTAAACATAAGTGCACATATTCACAAAGGGGAATATCCATTCTGCTTCATGGGCCTCTGTGACAGCCTGTGCAACACATAAACCTCACCTTGATAGAGGTTTTGAATTATGAAAGACGCGTTTTGCAACCTTCATTACAATGGAGTAAATTTCATACCAACATATAAAAAAATACCATAAAAATGGCTATTTGATTAGCAATTTCAGACTGACAATTCAATTGAATATTAGTTATGACTAAACCAAAAGATCCTTTTTCTATGAATCACCATAGTTATCTTTCCTAAGTTAAAGGAATTCCATCAAAAACATGCAATGCTTTTTTCCTGTGTGTTTGTAAGTTCACCTCAAGATGTAATTCTACAAACATTCTACAGCACAGTTTTGCTGAAATTAATGGAATATTTACAACTGAAAGGACTCAAATTGCAGCTCTACTTATCTAGAAACATCAGGCAGCAAAGAAAATTACCTTAATGGGACAATTTTGATAATTTTCATCATTTATGATTTCTTTTTGATAATAGAGTCCTCTGTACATTTTTTCAAACAGCAGACCCAGTTTTCACTATGGAATTTATCTGTCTCTTCTATTGCTCTCTTACTTGAAGGCTGTATTTTCATTCTTGGAGCTAGTGGGACTACAGTGGGGCTAAAGAAGAAAAGGGAAATGCCAGCAGTGTTGTCACCAATTTTATTTTGTAATAAGGATAGTTACTAAGGCACTATTGTGAGAGGAGAAAGAACATGACTTGCTTCTTACTCAGCCTAAAGAAGTTTAAACTCATGTATCTCATGCCTTAGAGAAGAGAGAAAGACTATGGGCTATAGGTTAGATTGCGTGGAGAATGCATTACTCATCTGTCTAACTGAAGCTCATACAGAAATCCTCCACGGGAGACACAGGGTCTTGGGAACATTGTTCTGTGGGAGAAGTGGCTTAGATTCTGTGTTATGTGGGTTAAAGATCTCAGTGTTTAGACTGCCAACCAAGAAAAGAGAAGTCTCCAGAGCTCTACTCTCAAGTCTGTTTCAATTTTTCATACAGTGACTGTTTCATCTAAAATGATAGGAAAAGTCAACGTGCTGGCCTTCTAGGATAGTGTCATATCTACAGTATAGTTCTTGCATGCTCTTTTCCATGAATCTGCTCTAACACAAAGTGTGGCCTGATGTGGAGAATTTCCCAGGAATAAAAAGCCATACCTGTCCCACAAACTTAAGGACGTATTAGTTTCAACATTTTAGCAATCTGGATATTACTAAGTTCAATGCTTTAGCAATCTAGTGAGTCTTGAGAAAAGGAAAAAGAAGAATAAAGAATAATATCTGGAGAGCACCTTACCTTTGTATCTTTGGCTTTCTGCAAACATAGTTATTTTAGGCTGCAAGAGAACCAAGATGGTTCAGGAATATGCAGAGTATCTTTGTCTACTGTAATACCTCCTGGAAGTATGTTGTCATGAACTTTTCATTAAGATTTATCCTCCTTTGACCTTCTTTCATCTGAGAAGTGCCGATTTAAGAATTTTAAGACATTTTTCTAACCTGAAGTCTCTTACATGAATTTTTGAGAGGGAAAGAAAAAGGATAAAACACTAGAGTTAGTCCTTCTGATTTGGTCTCACAGCCCCTAGACTATATGCTGGGTAGAGGGTTATACACATTATTTTATTACCTTGTCGCTCTTTAGTTTTCAATGCTAGAATCACTTATGGAAGAATTTCAATAGAGAGCAGTAAGTTTTCATACTGAATACAATGTCTGTGGAATAGTTATTTGCCAGGAAAAAAAGAGGATGTTTCTAATAAGAATATTTTAAAAGAAATCCCTGAACAAGACAAGGTTTTGATCGTGACTGGTTTTGCTGTGGACAACTGACGTCAGGAACATAACACATCTGCAGAAAGGTTTTTTTGGAGTTAAGTTCTGCCTTAGTAAGTGAGTCTGAAGGATGACTTATTGCTGCAAGCTTTTTTTTTTTTTTCCAACTATGTCATTTTGTCTAATAAAAGGACATTACCTCCCCCAGTTGGCGTGGCTTCCATTGCTGTTGTAATGTATCTGTGAATACATTATCACTGCTCCTGCTTCTGTGAATGAACAATTCCAAAGCAGCTACAAAGAATTTATTTGCTGATAACTCACCTGCTATTAAAGTGGTTCCAAATAAAGTGAAATGGCAGACACACTGGCTCTTGGAAGTTCTTTCCAACTATAAAAGGAAATCTGTGTGTACTCTGCAGCACTCAAGATGCTTTTCAGATGCACTGTATTTAATTAGATTAGCTTTAATTAGACTGCATATGTAAAGTTGCATCTGTGTGTCACTATTAGTCTGTTTTGAGGCACTTTCAGCCAATAACAAACCACCATTTGCATTCATTTAAATGTGTTAAATTTTTTCTTGATGGAATAATCACTATGGAAGAACATATATAACTTAGATATGAATGCGTTGTTATTGTCATATGGCACCATATGCAGAAAGTAAAGTAGCCTAAGAGACAATTATGCAAGGGAAGAAAAAAGGAAATTGCGCTGAAGAATTATTTCACTCTTAAATAAATCTTTCTGAAAATTCCATTTATACTTATTTAAATTCCTTTAGAGTGCTTATTTTCCAAGACAATCTTTGCAAGCTTTGGACTTTATTGATTGCTCTTCTACCCTTAATGTTTGTTTTCTTTATGATCTTTTCATTTTTATTTCTTCATGCTTCACAGAGCCCATTTTCTTTTGCTGCCTCTTCCTTTCTGTTCTGAGCTTAACTCAGTTCTGAGGCGACGGAGGATTAATTGTTCATTACTGGTGATGCTACAGGTTTGAAAGAAATGTCGATTAGCTATTGCAAAGTTCTTATTAGGGGAGAGCACAGTGGCTTCTTCAGCTAATGGCAGAGTACTTGCAAAAGGAATTTGGAATCTGGGACAGAAACCTCGATGAACAGAAATCATCAGGATCATGGCCATTGACTTCTAATTCCAGAAGTGATTATTTTAATTTTTATTTCTCTATTCTGGCCTAACTTGGGGTTAATCACTTCAAGTTTGATTCTATTTATATAGAGACAGAAGGAAGAACTCTGCTGTGTACTTTTAATTTTAAGATATGATCATTTCTTCAGCTTCTTTGATCAGTAGCAATAAAATTAATCCAATGAGAAGAATGGGGTTTAATTAAATGATTTTAATAAGTGGAATGTACTTTTGTGCAATGAGGGGATGCAGTGGTTGTTAAATAGCAATAAAAAAATGTGTGCATGTAGAGCAGATGCTGAAGTTGACTGTGAATACTGGAGCAAAATATTACTAGAGTGGAACTATGCCCGTCTCGGGAGAGAAGCGTACATGGGGCATGGTGTTAGATTGACCACTCTCAATTTTAGTGATATTCTTTGTGATCCTGAAAGCAAGTCACCGGTCATCCTCTCCTGCCTTTCCTTCTTTAAAAGGAAAATAATACTTTTCTCTGCCTATGGCAATTAGTGAATTATCATTTAGAAAGCCATTCAAAGATAAAAAGCAATGAACACGGAGTGGTATCAACCAGAAGACTGTAGATCCAAGTCTAATATAGAATTTTTGTGTCAGAGCCAGATGACTGTTTACTGCAGCCAAGTCAAACAAGAATGTCTAATAGCTGATTTTCAGAGCTGGCATAAGGTTCTGTTTCCTATTCTCTTCCCAATGAATAGAAGACAGTAACATTTCAGCACTCAGTTTTCTATGTGCCTTCATGGGAATGCCTCACTTTGTGGAGTAAGTCTGTCCTGAACGTGCCTGTAGTGCTGAGCGCATTCTGTGTCATTAGGACACTACAGAAGGAGATGGAGGAAAAGGATGTTCTTTCTGTGAATTGAGCATGTACAATTAGATCCCATACAAGATGTAAGTGCCTAGAATGTGTCTGGTTTTCATTTGGGCAGCATAAAGCAAAGCTGACACCTAGTGCACATAATCAAAGGTGGACAGACTCTGAGACAGAGAAGGGATTTATTTATTTCTGTTATATCCAGGAAAAATGACTGACTTAATTTGAGAAGAGCTTGCAGCCTGCATTCAGTATTACATAGCTGGACTTCAAATGCAGTACAGGTGGGAGTCAAGGGGTCTGAGAACCATGAAAAGCCTCCCAGACTGGCTGTCCAGCACCAAGCTGGATGCAGGGGTTTAAAATGGAAGGTTTTCATCTGAAACTCTTAGCATATGTCTCAGAACAGCAAACCGCTTCTCCTTTCCTCTTAGCACTGAAAGATGAAAATTCCCCTGTGAAGGACAGATGCCTGCCACCCTTCTTTTGGGGGAATGGGAGTAGGAGTAGAATGAGTCTGGGTCTTCCAGTACTACACTGGTAGCACAGCTCCCCAGTTTTTATGTATTGATCTGAAAGTTGGAGTGCTGTTCCAAGAAGTGGAGAGACTTAAATTCCTTCATCAAGGCAGAAGCTCTGATGTATGACAGAACTTCTAACTACTGCAGAAGTCATGGCGTTGTTAGGGAACTATTCAAACTACAGGCCAAAATGAGAAGAGAGAGCAGATTTCTGGTTCCCATTCTCAACATTGCTAAATTTTAGAATAAGCAACAATCGCCAAATAAAATTATAAAAGGAATCTTCTTTTTCATGGTTCCTCTTCTGTCCCAAAGCTTGCAGGGACACATTTGACCTCTACGTTATGTCAGATTTAAAAAAAAAAAGGGACATAAAAGTGCTACTTGAGATTTTTAGGGAGAGCTGCTGTCTTAAGAGACAAACTGATAGTAGTTGCTTTTGCTGATAGCCAATAAGATTAAGAGGATAAAGAAAGCATTGGGACAAACTGCCTCTATTAATCCACACCGTACAAGAACATTTTGTGCTGTCCTCTGGGATGATACATGTGCTTATAAAACAGTCCTTTCCAGTATTCTTTCAGATCCACATCATCCCCTAAACTACAACTATCAACTTTGGGTTACAGGTATAACACGGATGGCCTAGCTGAATATGAGGACTAACTGGAGCTAGTGTAAATTAGTTTTTCAGGCTAGTTAGCAGAAGATTGAAGCACAAAATGAGAGAAAACATATTGCAGACATGCTAAATTAATAACTTCTAACATTGCTACATAGGAAAAGTGAGAAGCACTGCAACAGTGAGGAGTGTGTTGTACCTTGCAGAAGTAAAGGCAAAAGCAATGAGGAACAATTTGCAGGTAGTATGTAGAAAATGTGGATTAAAAGATCAAATGCAGTCTGCAGCTTTTTCATTCTGCAGACCTCAAAGAGCTACATTTGTACATCAACAATATAATTTTGAAGTAGATTTCAACATAATAACATGAAATTCTAGATATGTATATGCAAAGATTTTGTTCTTTGTTCCTTCAGCAAACTGACCACTTTCCTAAGAAACACAGCTTCCCTGGTCCTGTATGGATAGCTTTTAATGCCTTCTAGGAGCAATTTTAACTTCTTTCAGATTGAACAAGAAATAAAGAAAACTTCTTTATATATATATATATATATATAAAGAAAGAAAGAAAGAAAGAAAACTGTGCCTAGCATTTGCACAAAGCATTTTGGAGACAATTGTGACCTTACCTCAGTGGAACATAATTCCAGCTTTTGTATTTATTGGGATCAGATAAAAGGCTTAGAGTTCTTGTCCTAAAAAAGATAGTCTTCCTTCTTAGGGAACATAACTCCAGATTTGATTAGATCTAATAATGAGGTCAAATGATTGTTTTAGGCTGGTAGCTAATGTAAACCAAATCTATTTATCATTTTGGCAGTGGTTCCTGCAACATAGTTAATGACTATTACAGCATTTATAGTCAGCCAATCAGGAATGGTGCTTTTTTGTGCAAAAAGGCAAAAGTTAGTAATCAATCATCATCATCCTCATCATAATAGTGCTGCTAAATGAGCTTCTTAAAAGGAAGAGCAACATGGCTATTAACCTTAACTATACCTTGAAAATAGATTTCTTCCTACAAAGGCCTCTACTGATATGTGAGATGCCGCCTTGATAGCTTCTTGAAGAATAAAGGAGGTTGAAATACTAGGCAAGGGCACAACCCATATTTAGATTCTTTTCTTCAGTCTTTTAAAATAAAACTGAATACTTGAGAAAGATCAAAGCCTGCTAATTTTTTAAATAGCAGCTGAAAACAACATTTTGTTCAAGGGAATTGAGTTGTATACGATCAGTGAATAATATAATTAATTTTCTTTTTTCTGTATTAGTAACATAAGTGTCTAATAACATACAGATTCCACAAAACTGTATCTTTATAATGTCTTCTGATACACATCTTCTTAGTGGCAGCTGTGTGCTGATAGAACAGAGCAGACTTCTGTAAAAGCTGTTGTGCACATTTGTGCCAGTGATGCTTTCTTGGGAAGTTTGGCTTGGCAGGGAAGATGTGAGGAGAGTTATCTTTTGTGGTGCTCATCAAGGTAGAGATGAGGCATACCATGGGAATGGCTCTCACTTCCCATCCCTGCACTGGAATGGGAAGAGATAGCTGGACTATTGTTTCCTACTCCCCCAAAATTTGCACAGCTGGTAAAAATATCCTGACCAGCACCCCTCCATAATAGATAGAGGTCATGAAAACATTTTAGTATGAACACCTGGGGCAAGCCTGGGGCCAATCAGTCCTTCGGCACATCCCCCAGGCAATCTGGCAGACTACACATTGCAGAACAGCTCACCTAGCTGCCTTGGCCTGCCAGTCATGCTTCATATACCAGTGTAGCAGAAACCACACCATTATGTATGTCCCCAATCCCACAAACCAGTGTCACCCATATAAGGTTCTCAAAACACCTACATCATGGATGGTTTACTCTCTGCCCTTTCCTGAACTAAGCAGAGTGCCACATCAAGGACAGAATTGCCTGCCAGCAACGCTCTTCCACATGCAACTGCACAACTGATTCAGTACACAATTTGAGGGGTCTTGGAAAAATTCATACCTACAGCCACAGCCAGCCTTGCTTAGTCCCACCAAGGTGAGCAGAGGCAGCCAAAGGTGGAAGAGCATAGTCTCAATGGCTGCACCCTGCTGTGGTGCACTCTATGACTTGACACATGGCATGAGCCCTTGCCTGCATATAGCGCACCCAATCAGGCTTTGCTGGCCATGCAGCAAGACCAGGATTACCTAGCAGTCATAGCAACCAGTTGCGTCCAGATTTCAGAAGACACTGGACCAACAGAGCGTATCTTATTGACGATCTCTTTAGTCATGTACTTGGCTTATGCTGGTTGTGCCTGCCAGCAACCTCACAAAAGTATTATGGGGCCATTCTTGGTATTACAGACATCCTAGAAACAAAGGTCACAGACCACATGGGATGTTTCAGTCATGGTGACTAATGATAGGTAATTTCATTTCATGCTGAGGGTTCTGCATGAAAGTGCTTAACATACAACTATTTGTGCAAAAATAGACAAGACTGTGTGGTCTGAAGAATTACTGAATGTACCATCATTTTATTTGGGGCATTCCTATTAAAAGCTGTCACCCAGAAGACCAGAGCAATCCATGGTTGAAATCTAGTTTGTCTGTGGCTAACTCCTATTGCCTCAACAACAGCATCAGCTCAGGCACTCCTTTTGGAGGGCCCCTACCAAAGACAGTCTCTTGGTTTTCTGTGTTCTTTGTTCCAAGACCCACTCTTGGCCATAACCTTGGCCACTGGTGAGATATGGAGTTGCCAGGATGGCTGGCTGAGTTCCATCCAGAAAGAAGTCATTCATGTCTTAGGTGGACAGGATCCTAGGAAAATCTTGCTCAGGTGATAGAAGAGGTACGTAACAAGGGTTGTGGCCAAGGGAGAGCTAGGTGACGTGCTTGCACAGCCTGCATCTGGTAGTGTACAAGTCTGGTGCATTTTCTTAGTCTGATGGTTGCACAAAGGCGCAGCTCTTGTGAGCAGTCAGTTAGACCAAGATGTACATGTACCCACCATACAGGCTTGGGACCTTACATTGCAAAGCCTCTCAGGCAAGACTGTCTTTTTATTTCATCTGTGTGCAATGTCTAATCTGGTGAGGCATTTCTTCTGAGTTGGTGCCTTTAGGCACTACCCACACACAAATGAGCATCTATTAATAATGATAATATTTAATGAAATAATCTTGTTCAAATTTATATCTGTACATTTAAAATAAATGATAAAGAAATTATGATATTCGGTTGATTTCACTGAGTATACACTATTGCCCAGCAAAAGAAATACACTTTTACACATACATTCCTGTCACAAAAAAAAAAACCAACCATTTCTCATATGAGCAAATACTGCCCATGTACTGCAATTGGCCTAACATGCAGTAAAGATTTAAAAGCAAAGCTTTAATTCTAGCTGAAAGAAGGAGATTGTTTTTATAATTGATTTATCATTACTACAGCTATACAATTAATTATAGATTCTGGACACTTAAGATATGAAAAAGTTCCCAAACCTATTAGAAATTAGCCTTTCTCACTGCCTAGCATACTTAAGTATGCAAATGCTTTCTTGTTAAAATCATTAAAAAAAGAAAAAAGAAAAAAGTCAACGAAGGCTTTTATGTCTGAAAGAATCCATTTTAGAAATTAACTGTTCCAGTGATTCTTAACTGCAGAATACATCTGGGTTTTTAATAAGTGCATGGCAGATATAAAGCATATATATATTATATTCTGTGCTTTAGATGAGGCTTTTTAACCTGTCTTTATCTTACCTTTTAGAGAGGGATAAACAGGTTCATCCCAGGCCTTTTCAAGGGCTGGATAAAAGCAGATACATAATCCTGCTTAGTATCCGTTCAAAGTCAATAATATGTCTCTACTCATCTGTGTAATGGATAGAGGCAAAAGATCAAGTCCTAAAGGAAATGTTCATACTTCTTATGAACAGAAAGAATTTGATTATTTACAGGGTAAAAATACTTTATTTCACATGGAGAGACAGTAAATTTCACTGAGAATTTCACCAAAATTTTTAATAAGGTAGAAAATGAAAATCTGAACTGGCAACAAAGCTGAGGAACAGCAGGACAATTTCAATGGGTAGGTTCCTCAGCTTGGTATGTATGAGGAGTAAATTCTGTTTACTCTGTGCTTTTCCATACTTCAGTGCTTTGTCTGAATATATGGATTCTGGCTATGATATTGCTGGATAATAAAATGGCAGGAGTGAGGAAAGAAAAAATATTGGGTTTGTAGCTTTAAATAAGAAGTGAAAAATTATTATCAAAGTCACTGTATTTGGTTTGTATGGCAAGGTTTTGGTAGTGGCGGAGCTACAGGGATGGCTTCTGTGAAAAGCTGCTAGAAGCTTCCCCTATGACTGACAGATCCAATGCCAGCTGACTCCAAGTCAGACCCACTGCTGGTCAAGGCTCAGCTCATCAGTGATGGTGGCAGCCCTCTGTGATAACATGTTTAAGAAAGGGGAAAAAAACTGCTGCACAACAGAAATTACAGCCGAAGAGACAAGTGAGAACATGTGAGAAAAGCAACTCTGCAGACACCAAGGCCAATGAAGGAGGAGGGGGAGGAGGAGGAGGAGGAGGTGCTTCAGACACTGGAGCAGAGATTCTCCTGCAGGCTGTGATGAAAACCATGGTGAGTCAGGCTGTCCCCATGCAGCCCATGGAGGTTAACAGTGGAGCACCACATTGTAGAGCAGGTGAATACCTGCAGAGGAGGATGTGAGCCTGTGAAAAACCTGTGCTGGACAGGCTTCTGGCAGGATCTGTGTGGACCCCCACTGGAGCAGTCTCTTCCTGAAGGACTGCACCCCATGGAAGGGACTCACACTGGAGCAGTTCATGAAAAACTGCAACACATGGGAAGGACTCATGTTAGTGAAGTCTGTGGAGGACTGTCTTCCATGGGAGGGATCCTATGCTGAAGCAGGGGAAGAGTGTGAAGAGTCCTCCCCCTTCAGAGGAAGGAGCATCAGAGACAACCTGTGATGAACTGACTGCAACTCCCATTTCTCATCCTCCTGTGCCACTGGTGGTGAGGAAGTAGAGAAAACCAGGAGTAAAGTACGGGAAGAAGGGAGGGGTGGGGGAAAGATGTTAAGATTTGGTTTTATTTCTTATCATTCAACTCTGATGTGATACAATTAATAAATTAAACTAATTTCCTCAAGTCAAGTCCACTTTGCCCATTACAATAATGGATGAGTGATCTCCCTGTCCTTATCTTGATCCACGAGCTTTTTGTTATATTTTTTCTCCCCTGTCCAGCTGAGAAGGGGAGTGATGAGTGGCTTGGTGGGCATGTGTCATCTAGACAGAGTCAACCCACCTCAGCAGCACATCATGACAAAGGAAACTTAAGTCTCTTTGTTTATGCTACAGATCTATAGTGATAAACAAAATTAAATTTTAAGGTCCCAAACACTCTCATGCCTGGAGTCATTTCAGAGCATGGCATGTCATTATGGTCTCTGTGGGACAGTAATTACCCTGTTGACAGTACATGTTCCACACCCAGGTAGGAAGTGCTGTGTTTCAGTCCTTCTTTTCAGCAGCATCACTGTTTTGTATGAAACAGTCATGCAGAAAATCTGGAAGCAGTCCTCTGACTTGCTGCTTGGCGAGAAGCAAAGTAAATGAGGTGCCTGGTGCTGCAGGATCTGAGGTGTCAGTGATATGTGTTGGAAAGACTACAGGCTTAAGGGGCCTGGTGCTGGGACCTGTGGCACCTGTTGATGTATGCTTGGTTCTGGTGTCACACAGGGTGCTTGATGCTAGTGACTGAGTGTGCTGGAGAGGTTCTGTCTGGGTGTGAGTTTGTGTTGCTTTATAGTACCAGGAGCCACACAAAGTGCATGCATCCCAGGGTGGCGTTTGAGGTGCTTCCTCTGGTGGGATGCAAGGTTGACACTGCACCCCAGGCTGCCATCTGGCACACTGGTTTGCAACATGTGCATGGCATCCTCCAGCATTTGGATCCCTACACGTGTTGGGAGGTGTCTAGGACCTGCCGCCGACATGAACTTTGCTGCTGGCAAAGATGTAGCAGGGACCTGTGGTCCTGGAAACATACTTGGAGCAAATGAAGCCCCTGTAATATTCTGTGCACTGCACCAGTCAGTAATGTAAACCAGTGCTCCCATGGTCCTTCCTGTAAGATCCTAACCAAAGTAATTTTATTCTGTGTGTAGTAATGTCTGCACCTCTTCAGTTTAGATATTATTACCTATCTCCTTTACAGGCCACTTCGTAATCTACAGATGAAAAATGCTATATATGAGTCATTTTTATTTGGGACCTTCTAAATGAATATTAAATCTCAGTAAGAAGTAAAAGTGGTTATTACTTTCAGTGAGAACTTACTGTATTATTCCAATAGTTTTTAATTTTTTTAACAGTAGTGGTTTTTCTTTAAACCCTGATCCATCATGCGATAGTACCACATCTTAAATTTGTCTATGTTGACAGACAGTTGGCTTACAGACAGATAGATTCTATAAGTTCATCTTGTCAGAAATCACAAATCAGTTCCTTATTTCCAAGGACTTTACCCTTGCATAGTATTTTATTTTAAAAAATGCTAATTTA
The DNA here is from genome assembly GCA_025331215.1 of Actenoides lindsayi. Classification (NCBI taxonomy): domain Eukaryota; kingdom Metazoa; phylum Chordata; class Aves; order Coraciiformes; family Alcedinidae; genus Actenoides; species Actenoides lindsayi. Next base: position 68,350 of record WTSP01005332.1, on the reverse strand, counting down.
GTTTTTCCATCCTTGGCAATGGAGTTTTTACACAGTTTTAGAACTTATAACATTCAATATATACTATGCATGACTAATTCTGTTATGCAAGAAATGTGATACTGTTTTGGAAATTGGAATACAACCCTGGTCCTCACATTTGCAGGGTAAATGTTGAAAATGTGACACAAATAGCATTTCCAAGTATTCAAAAACAAAACCAGTGTTCGTTGCATACAATGAATGAAATCAGCTAAGAAAATCAAATGTATGTAGACATATTTGATTTTTTTTCCCCATCAATTTCATTACTTTTGATTCTTATTCTCTTGATTTCTGAGTCCCAGCATTGATATGACTGGAGTATTTTGTCTTTTTGAAAATTCCAGTTCCAAGTCAGAGGGAGTTGCATGGCTTTTTTCACTTTTCATTTTTCTTTCAGACTGCCAATCAAAGTTTGAAGTGCAACATATTGTATGTGTCACAGGAAAAGTGAAATGTGTTTTAACCACAAAATACAATTGTCTACATGATGGAAAGCAGTCATCTCCAGCTTCTACAGATTTGTTCATCAGAGTTTAATATTAGCCCCATGGGTTGTTTTGTCCCTTCTCAGGAAAGTATTTGGCCTCAGCTGGTGTTGGTACATACAGTTTTTGGAAAGCCTTAGGCAAACCTGTCTGACTTTTACATCTGGTTTGAGGCTTTAGCTTTCTTCATCTTCCCCAGCTGCTCAGAGCACTGAGTGCTTTCTCTGGCAATTATCTAGAGCCTGAATTATTTTATTTTATTTCAAAAGTTTATGGCAGCAGATATACGAACTGATAGGAAGCATCAGCCTAGAAATATTATCTACTTGATTAGAAAGTGTCTTCCACCAGAGTCTTTCCTTTCCCTACACTGTTTTCTGTAGTAAGCAACCTAGAGGTTTTGCCAGAAAGGAGAGGCTGCTTTTTTTGTCAGTCTGTCCACTGTTGTAGTCCCTCACAAGGGACATGCTGTGCAGCAGGGAGCTGGGCTGCTGGTTCCTCCTCTGGACAGTTGCATGTCAATTGGAAGAATATTATTCTTTCATAGAGGGCAATGGAAGAAATGGCTGTATTTGCAGGAGGAAGGGGGAGGCAGGAGCAGGCAGAAAGGCTGAGAGCTGTATGAGGACTAAAGGAGAGCCCTGACAAAGCATGGCCCTGCTGGGAAGGGCAGCTAGGCCCCCAGACCACAGCAGCAACCTTCCTGACTGAGAAGCAATGTGACCACCTAGTAGGTTGTGCAACGGGGGTTGAGCTGTAAACAAGCCCGAGAGAGTAGCCCCCAACCAGCAGTGGTACAGCCAGCAGAGGGAAGATCTGTGGTAATTCTCTTTTGTCCATATTCTATTTCATATTGATTCAGAGGAGACTGGGCAGGTTAACAGAGGAGCTGTTTTCATTTTAGCATTTGTACGGATAAAACCTGACATTTAAGCTTGAAGGCCTTTGCAAACTCTCTGAGGTACTACTTTCAAGAAGGAGACATCTCAACAGCTTCGCTTCCTTGCTCTGGCTGTCTCACCATCTCTGTCGCACCTGTGAACTCCCCTGCCTTGCTTTCGCCTCCATATGTCTCTAGACGGGGGTAGAGGAGCTGAAGAGACTGAGCAGTGAGGAGCTCAGGGAGAGAGGGAGCAAAACATGTTGTAAAGGAGAGACAGCAACAGAGACAGAAATAATTCTGCTCTGCAGAAAGAAAATACGCTATTGGGTAGATGTGTTTTACCATGACAAAGGACCTATCATGCTCTAAAAGGTGAATTAATACCTGCAATAATAAAAATAAATGACCTGCAAATTACAGTAATAGGTGTAAATTTGCCTTCAGGTAAATATTTTACGCATTTTATGTATTTTGACTTCCAGCTGTGGGAGCATACGGTAGGCATATCAGATTCTCAGGCATCCCAAGCACCTCAACTAAATTTGTAGCCATATCTAGAATTACTGCTAAATTCAATGTCAATTTATTTGCAAAGACTGGAATGTTCAGTCATACAAAGTTTGCATAATTTTGCATGATAATGTCTAACAAAGAAGCTATAGGCAGGAGAATATTCAGTGAGTGAAGCCCATCTGATCAGTGCACTTTCACAGACTGTTTTGCATGTGGAGAACTTTTTCTGTCAAAACACACATCTCTGAGCTCAGTTAAAGCTTCAGTAACTTCCATAAACTATTCATAGAGATAGTCTTATGCAACTCCACATGCTCAAAGAATAGAGAAGTGGGAGGAAATGTCAGCATGAGAGCATTCATTACGATACTGAGTAATTATTCCTTCTAGTGATGGGTAAAAGGTAGTGACATTAACTTCAGCCATATAAAAGACCTGTGGTGAATGTAAGAATTAGTGAAAATATTATTTTGAAAACATGCTACTAAAGCAAGAGATCATACATAAGAGTGTTTGGGGTGGAAATGTAAATATGTAAGCCTGAAGGCTAGAATTTAAGTATTTGTAAGTATGTATTTGCAGTAATTTGTATTTCCTCTTTTACAAGTCATTTTAGCATGTATCAGCATTTCTTTTTCTTTATATTAATCACCTTTATATTCCTTCTGATGTGAATGGTACTATTACCTTTGCCCTTGGTTTCAGTACATTTTCTTTAAGAAACTTCTAATGAAAGTCAAATTGATTCCCAGAATGTGGCATCTGGGGAGTTTCTATACAGAAGGTCTGAATATGGCTATATATGGAATTTGCTTCCTGATTATAAGCTGTAAGTGCAAAAAGCTAAGATAAAACTATGGTTTAGTAAATTAAAACTGCCAGTGCTCTCATGTTCAGGCTTCCAGAGCTTTAGATTAATGCAATACACTTCACATATAACTATTCGGCAGTTGCAGCTTCCTGTTAAGTATCATGCCCCCTCTGAAACATAGATTATTAATATTTATCAATTCCGACATGCCATGGTCCTCGTTGGCAAAATAGTATGGAACATGCCATAATCTAATAGTCCTTTGCTGTCACAATTTAAATGGGACTGCTTAATTGCCTAATTGGAAGTTGTCAGTAGACAGCATTTTTGGTATGGAAGTCTTCACTTTTTAATTCAGCTGCTGTCTTCAGTTCTTCCTCAACCTTCCCACTCTTTGAGTTCTAAGTTAATAAAGTTACACATTTTGTGACTTCCCTCTTACTGTCTTTTCTCTGGAGTCAAATGTCCTCCAAGGCATTTGATAATTTTAGATTGTGTAACAGGAATGTCAGTTTTAGACCCAAGGCCTGTACCTCTCCAAACATTCTGTGTAAGACCAAGTAAGGATATCTTTATATAAAGGACATCATTTGTAGCTCGTAAATTGAATGACTCAGTAATACACCTTCTCCTTTGAATCTAGCATATTGAGTGGGACATTTAATGACAGGTTGGGACACAAGCTATATTTAGTGCAGTGCAGTAGAAGCAAATCAGTGGAGTGAAACAGTCAGTCCTGAGGACCCAGCCACACACTACGAACTTTGTGAGGGTAGTGTTTCTATGTAGGTTTGCTCCCATGTGCCAAGTGCCTTTTGCAGTTGGAGCACTGTTAGGTGAGCTCTGGGAGCATAAATTCTGATTTGGTCCATCTCAGATCGCTGCATGAGTCCAAGCATGCTATAGAGGTGTGGTCTGGAGATAGGCCTTGTAAATGCACTCCTAAGTCCAAACTAAAATGGTAATGTAAGTGCATCACAGCTACGATATTTGTGAAATGCCACAAATGCATCAAATGACCCAGAATATGCACACAACCCTGTCTGGCATTAGTGGAAGGAAGCAACAGAGAAGGATGAGAGAGCTCACTACACCTTTAGCTGTATCCATGTCTGACTGATATTGAGCATGAGTGAAGGATGCAAAAGCAGTACTCAAAGTGCCTCGATTATTAACACAATCCTAGAGCTTACTCTTTTCAGTGCCCTGATATTGCTCAGGGGTAAGCCATGAATTTCATTTTCTCTCCACTCTCCTTTTACAGATAGGCTTCGTTCCTTCATTTCTGAGTAAAGTCCTAGAGCATAAGTTGTTTGGATTGGATCAATAAGACTAATTCAAGACCTTACTGACTAACTATGCTACTCAGAAGATCCCCTTCTACAGATTTGTCTTTAAAGCCTTGTAGAATCACTGAATGATAGAGCAATTCATGACAGCTTTTTCAAAATAAGTGTTCTGTATTTGCCCACAAACACAGAACAAAGCAAAATAACACTGAAATATCAGAAAGTTTACACATATATTAATTATCCTGAAACCAATAGCTTTTCCTTGATTGCATAGGCAAGTATTGCTTGTTTCAAAGCACCCCCTTGTGCAGGCACTGGGTAAGACAAGTTGTACAAGAAGCTTCTGGCTCCCTGACCTTGGTCACTTGATCAGAATCTGCATTTTTCATGTCCTCCACCCTGCTTCATCTGCCACAGAGGTCTTTAGTTCAATGGATCATGTCCAAAGACCTCCTGAGGTTTCGAACTGTGCTACTGAACCTAATCAAATTGGTTTAATATAGATGGAGCTAGTCTTCAAACTGTAGAGTTCCTTTATTGTCCATTTAAACAATGGAAAAACGAAATTCTTTAAAAATCTTCTGTAAGTGTGGGTGAAGTCCAACTGGAATTAACCAATATGAATCTCCAAAAAAATTCATATACTGTCGATAAGGTTTTTATAGATATTCTTCACAGTTGATTAAAAAGCTGAAAAATTCAAAGTGACTAGTGACTTCATTAATTTCATTCTATTCTATCCACCTTGAGATGACTTTATAGAAACCTAATTTTAAAAAACTTTTTTTTTCTGGAATTCAGGGTTCTCTGGCAGCATCATGAATTGGGGATCACAGATGTAAAAACTCTCACTATCTTTAGTAATTTTTGAAAATCTTGTCTATATTACATAAAATGATTACCATTTAAAATTATTTAAATAATGTTTTTGAAAGGAAATAAACATGGCTTCAAAGCCAGTAATAACTCCATGTTTGACTTGTATTAAATCTAACATTTACATCCTCTGATATGGCATCTCTGTCAATGTCAGTGTTCGGATGAGCTGTCTCCTTGACAGAGGTAGTACACTTTTATTGAGAAAAAAAAAAAAAAAAAATCCATTCCTTTTTGCTTTTTCAGATTTGAATGTTGAAGTTGTTTTGGAAATGTCCAATGGGTTACCCCATTTTTTTTCCTTTATTGCTTATGCTTTGTTTAGTAGAAAAGAAAGTGTGTTTTCTTTGAAGAGATAAATAAGGCATTCTGCATTATTCTTAGTGTCTCAGATATTAATTTGATGATCATTTAATTGCATCACAGGAACTATTGGGTGAAATTAAATTACAAACAGATGAGAATAGACAATAAAAAAGACAATAGACAATAAAAAAGAAGCTGAGATATCTGTAAGTGTTTCAAGTGCTCCCCATGGCACCCTACATTGTTCATGCTCCAGAGAACTGAGGCAGAAGTACCAGAATACCACTGTACACAACAGTTTCAGCACTGTGGTGGGTTGACCCTGGCACGGCACGTTCCTACCTGTGATGCACCTCACTGCCTACACAAGATTTTTCATCTGTAGGATGCATATGAATATATACCCTATCAACACCCACACTGCCTGTCTCTTCAATTCCTTGGTTTTCCCAGCTTTCCCTCATTTGATGTGTCCTTCCTCTCTTTCCTCCCATGGTGCTATCCTTTTGGCAGAACCCGTCCCTTATTCTGACTCCTCCCCACATTCACTGGCATCATGCTTCAAGCACTGCTGACAAGGCAGCAAAACAAATAACTGGTAAATGTGGGCACAGCATTCATTTCAGATTAAACATAACTCCTGTAGATTATCTCAGATGTAAAGTATAGTGTTATGTAAATACCATTTCAGATGCTAAGTGTATAACAGACTAAGTATACATGTGAAGTTTAGAACTTGAGAAGAGCACACATTCCCTGAGAAAGGTGCTGGTTCTACACTTGAGAGGATGAAAAAAAGAAAATAAAATTTGTGGGAGAGTCAGTTGTGCTACATAATGTTACTACTCCAGAGTTGAAGACAAAACAAAATCGTTACTGCATGAAATACAGATTTTGAGTTGTGTTAAGTGGAGATCTGATGCAACTTCAACTGCAGAATTGCTGCTGCTGACTGTATAAAATACATTGCATAAGCAGCTGTTAATCTGTTCGCTGTTTATCTTTTAACATTCATTTGTTTAGTAATCAGTTCTCATTTGTTCTACATATGGTACAGCTTCCCTTTTATAACAGCTGCATTTAATGAACATTTGGAGGCATGAAAGTATTGCAGAAATTATTGTTTAACTATTCTCCTGCATTATTTTTGTATCTGTCATCAAGGACATTTGAATAAAAGGAAAAAAATGGTCATTAAATGTAGAGTAAGGAAGGTTTAGATTCTCTGTCCTCTTCCTGAACTGGTAATTTGTAGTGGAAATTCCTGTGACCATGCTTAACACTATGTTTAGCTCCTTTAAGCATTTCATTTTCTCAATTTATATTGTCCATTCTTTTTTGTGATTCACTGACGTCAACATGTCAAATTTGATTCACTCTTCCATTTTGCTCTGTAACATACTAGAGGCCTTTAGGTAATGCGCTGAGAGACTCTCTTGCAGCTCTGATAGACTTTTGAGATTTTTAAAAAATTAAGGTTTACAAGATTTAAAGTTTTGTCAGGTGTTCTTCGTGAATGTGGGGATCAGTGGTCATTAAAGCTGATTTGGATGAAGATAATTATAATTCCCTTCTGGAGTACTTTTGTTTAATTGTCATCTTAATTCCTTTTTTTCCAAAAATTCTGGTCTTTAACAAGACCATTTTATCATAGTAAGTGTTCTCTGTTAATTATTCATGCTTCAGCCTTGTCTGGCATCCTGGACTGAATGAATAAACACTTTTCTTTATAGGAAGGTATAGGTGAAAATATAGCTATGTAGTGAAACTTCACTAGCATTAGGGCACAATGATGAATAGGGCAGATACCCTTGGATTGGACGGTCCTTTGTCCTTGGTCAGTCTTTACTGGTGACTTGACCTGCATCTGTTGCAAGGAGTCTGTGAGTCTGTCAACTACAGCAGTGAGCAGAGGAGAAGGACTGTTTATTAAAAGTGACTACTTGGATCAGATGCCGTTACAGAAAGGGAAATTCCCAGTCAGTTCCACCCGATTCAGCCACAATGCCAGGTGGGTTGGGGAAATGATTAAAGCAAGAAGCAAGTAATTGTCTAAATGTGCTGAGCATTTTACAGATTTGCACAGTGTGAATGTTTCAGACATACTGTTTTCAGATGATTGATTAATCAAAATAGCTGCAAGTGAGTTTGATATGTGTCACCAGGCATGTAAATAGATAGATGTGTTATATTTGTGTTGTGTGTACAAATGCTCAGTTGGGAGAAATATACAGAATATGTCAGAAAGGTATTTCTGAAAGGCATTTTCATTGAAAAAAGGCTTAGCTGTGAGCAAAATGTGCATGTTTCTAAATTTAACCCCACTAACAGTTTTCCACCCTCTTTTTGTGTGTGTTTCTTTTTCTCTTCCAGTGCCACCTTGGGCCTTAATAGCCATAGCCATAGTTGCAGTCCTGTTAATCCTTACCTGCTGCTTTTGTCTCTGTAAGAAATGCTTGTTCAAAAAGAAGAACAAGAAGAAGGGAAAGGAGAAGGGAGGGAAGAATGCTATTAACATGAAAGATGTTAAAGATTTAGGGAAAACCATGAAAGACCAGGTAAAGTACCTCTCTTTTTCTTGATTTGCATTTGAAGGTTTCTGTTTGATGTGTCTAGAAAAAGTTCTGCTTGTTGCCTCAATAGTGGCTCTATGAAGAGGGGACTGATAGGCAGCATCTTCTTGGTGGCATCACAAAAGATGAGCCTGGGTGTGGCACCACTGATAAAGCAGTCAGCTGGTTTCCCTGCTCTGCTAAAAAAAAATGAGCAGTCATATAATGACTTATCTGGAAGGGGCAAATTTATAATTTTGTCTCAAAAATGGAGCAAATGTGTGCAGTTTTCACTGTTCTTTTTCAAGACTTCTACCAGGGCTCAGTGTTTGTATATCTTTCTAGTAGTATTACTGAGTGTGCATGATAAACAACAGCAGCTCTGGACTCTAAACCTCTTGTACACAAAAGCAAGATAAAATGTAAAAAAGTAAAAATGGTATAGAAGAAAAAATGAGAAGCATAGAAACAAAGGAAAACAAGCAAAAAGGAAAAGCACAAGAGCATGAAATATAATGATGTTGGGAGAATTAATTTAGTACTAGAGAGAAGGAAATTAAAGATAACAAGCTATACTTGTAGCTGTAAGTCCACTGAGTAACTTGGAGGAAAAGATCAGCATAATGCCCTTTGAGCAGCATCATTTTCATAAGGGCAGAATAACTTATCCTTCAGGTCTGCTTCATGGAAGACAAACAGAAGGTTGTAGGAGCTAACCTTCAGGGCCGTAGACTTGATTAATATGTTCCTGAAAGAAAATAAAGCTTTTTTAACAGGGTTTTGGTATTGTCCTTCCTGGAACAAATTGTGAGAATAAGCAGAATAATGGGGAAATAAATGTGAAATATCCATGTGGCCTCACTGTGTTGCCAAATTTCCTAAGCTAAGACAAAGAGCTGTATTTTTAAACAGAATGTGCTGAACAAATTCAGAGAATTGCTTTACAAAACCTCTTCAGTAAGAGCAAATAACTGTAAAGATATTGCATCATCAAGTCCATGCTCCAAAGACCCCTGGTAAGGTTGAGCCAGAGCACTTATACAACCAAAGAGAGACAATAAACATGTGTTCAGGAATGAGCAATTTCTTCCACAAGTTGAGATCTAGTGTAAAAAAAAACCTGGGCTAAAGGCAGGTTATTAAGAAGTACAAATCTGGCCAACCCAAGGGCTAGGACCATATGATTTAGAACAAGATCCAGGAAGAGAAGCCTGGAGTACAGTAGCTAAGAGGCCCATGGAGCAGTCCAGAAGTGGTGAGATGCCACTGTACAGTGATGGAGCAGCCACCAGTGTGGCTCATCAGATAGTCTTAAGAGTCCCACAACAGGTTAGCATGCTTCTCAAGGCACATAAGGTGCAACGGAGGAAGAGCAAAATCGGGAGAGTGGATGAGGAAGCATTACAAGTCTGATGACTAGCTGCAACTGGATCACAAGTGGAATCTGAAAAAAGCTCAAATAAAGGAAGAAAAATAATGGATAAGCTTCAAAGGTATATAAACTATCAGAGCTATTTCTAGTTTCCATTATCAGACAAGAGGACCATTTTTGTAGTTCTTGCTCAGTAGATAATATGGAAAGAAAATAGCTGAAAATGCAGTTGGTTTATTCCTATTCATGCTACTCAATTGCAGTAGCCATCCCAGATTGCTTTATTGCGGCTAGCAGAGTCCTGCACAGGTACAAAGAGCAAACGGCTGGAGACTCCTGTATCCACATTGGAAGTAGAGCACTTTAGATACTGCCCTGGTGCACAGCTTCAACCTTGGTTCCACCTGGAGAGAAGATGCTTCACGGGCCACACTGATATACTGGAGCACATCACACCAGGACAAGACAAATTCACACCTGAAAACAACCGTACACAGTGCACAAAATCACTAATGTACATGCAGCTATTTCAAGGTTAGGAAGATTAGTGAGGCTGAGCTCAAAAAACAACAGAGCAGAAATTTTTATTTCTCCTGTGAAAAAGATTTTATCCTGATTTTGTTTTCTCCACATGATGAATGTGAAACAAGCCACTTTTCTCTGAGCACTGTGATTTAACATTCATAAATTCCCTATATTTGATTTGTAGACTTTGTTCTGGGCTATTACTATTAAGTAATTGTGAGATTTACTGTCAGCAATGCATGGAAAATCAGATCATTGGTTGTTGGGTTACCCTGAGCTACTATTAGCCAACTCCTTCCATTGAATCAAGAATAATTTGGAAGAGGTGTTTGATTATGCTTCTGTAAAAATTCTAAGAGATGTTTGTTATGTTCTACCAGTGATAACAAGCCTAATATTTTGTTTCAGGATGAATAATGTGCAATTTGTTGATTGATATTTATGTGGAATTTGTTCCATATCATGTAAGGCCATTGTTGTATTTGCAATATATTATTAAGTGAGTTTAATTCTATTCATTAGGACCTGGATAAATGACCATGGATTCTTGGAAAATCAATATTTTGAATGCAAAATTGCATTATGTAGTTAAAATTGAGTTTCATTTCTATCTTTTTCATGGGAAAATTTGATAAAAAGTTGAATCATGCATCTCTTGTCTTCAAAGAGAGCTCAAACTTTGAAATGTTGTGCAGCTAGGTGTTTTTAAATTATTTCATTCAGAATATTCTGTGTAGTTGTTTAAACATACTTTTGCCCAAATATTTCACGATTTAACCCATATGTTTTGTTTTGCACAGTTAATCCTAAGGAGGGTAGATTCTCCATTGATGTAAATGCCAGACCTTTAATAAGTGAATAGATCAGCAACTCTCCAGCCAAGATTCCTCTTCACTGTCTTCGATTTCAAAAACAGGCTGCTTAAATTAGCCCCTTAAATTCATAATTAGCAGTATGATAGTGTACAGATTTAAAGTCTTTGGCTTCCAACAATATTACCAACTGTGAAATTTTAGCTGTCTTTTTTTTTTTTTTCCCATATTGGTTTATTCTATTAAACCTATTCTGATGGTTTATTCTAACAGTTTAGTTTTGAATTATCAGTGCAATTGTAATATACCTTGTTGAACTCAACACAATGCTAAATGTCGATTATTTCTGTTAAGAGAATTAAACAACTTTAGAGGCTCTGGCATAAAATAGAAAGTGGAGTAACAAGAATGCCTTTTAGCTTTTTAAAGAAGCAAATGTTAATGTTAAAAGAAAAAAAAGTAATTGAAGATCAAGATGTAAATCTAATGACATTATAAAGGGCAACATATAGTACCAAAGATCTGAAAGGTTGTTAAAAAAAAACCCAAAAAATTGGTTCAGTCATTGTTAGGCCTGAACCCGCAAGTGCTAATTACCTTTTGTCTTCAGCTGACAGTGCATATTAGCAGTTGATAGGTACTTGGCATCTTACATGATCCTGGTTGCCTAAGCACACAAAACTTTAAAAGGAATAGCTTCTGGTAAATCTGAAAGTATCAGCTTCTGGAAATACAATTTCCATCTTAGTCTTGTTTTGTTTGACAGAGAATTTCTGGCCTGCATGTACTCATGCTGACCTGCACACCCACACCAAATCATTATAGAGTCATATAGCTTGACATAGTTAAAGATCCTTTTGACATAGAGACTCAGTCAGCTCTACAGTCAGTTATAAAATAGTTAGATATTACAGAAAGTGGAATAAAATTTTTGTCTCATTTAGAATATTTGTGCTTCAAAATGTCCACTTTCCTGAACACAACTTCAGATGAGAAACTATTTGTGAAATTATACACATTACGCACAAATGTAGCTGAGGTAAAGTGGGACATGAGTTGAAAATAAGATTAGGTTTTCAGCCTTGAAACCGATTTCCATTCTTACTTTTTCAAGTAGTGTGTACAACTCCACCAAGGCACACTAGGAGGATTACATTCCTTCTAGGGGAGGCAAATTGTTAATGAATGTACTACTGTGAAAAGGTCATTTCTCCATGGTTTTTACTAATTTTTGTGTGTGGATGTTTTAATTTTTATTTCTTCCTCCTATGTCCTCCTTGTCTATGTTGTGTCTCATGACTGTTCTGGATTGTCACTGGCGGTAGGTTTATTTTGCTATTTGGACGCACCTTGTCTGAAGCTCTGATACATATAGTCTTCTGACAGCTCTGGCTCCTCAGCTGAGATTTATATGTAGTAGCTTTGAAACACACATCAAGAGGCTGAACTAAATTGATTGGGTATTTGATTGGGTACATATTTGGGGTGAGGCTAGAGGAGGGTGAAAGCAAAGACTTTGTCATCCCTGCTGTAGTTAAAATATTAAATCAAACTGTACTAGAAAGATGAAGTGTAAAATTGATAGGCACATAAAAATAACTTGCTAATTTTATTTCCTTTTTGTATAAATGTCACCATATCAAAAGTAGATGAAATCAGTATGTATTTTTAATGTCTTGGTTTCCAAGTGTTGATAAAATGGTTGGTACCTCATGAAACTTGCTGTGGGCTCTCACATCATCTCAATACAGTGCTCACACTTTTAAGTTCTTAGTTCTTGAGTCTTAGTGCTCCATACCAAATTCTTTCAGGTGGTCTTATACCATATCTCGGTTGGTGCAGTTGAATGACAACGAGCACCAATGTTTTTACGAGATCTCCCCATCACAGTTTTCACCTTTATGATTTTCCAGTCTCTGGTGGCTCCCACTACCTTTTTCTCTAGAGAAGCCCCAAAACACCCATCTCCAGAGACACTATACTAGCTGCTGATGCATTGGGTCTGAATTTAATGCATTGGTACAGCAAAATTCTTGCTTAAACTCCGCCTGTGGGCTGAGGAAAGGAATAGACATAATCATTTCAGTCATGAACAGCGGCACTTCAGAATTACTAAAATGTAGCCCTATTGCTTGGAGAGTAATTGTAGTGGTCTGAACATTTTATGAGGTCACAAAGCATTTGTGGAGAAGGAGATTTAATATCTTGGTCCTTTCTCATTGCAAGAAGTTAAAACACTGTCAGTAGCAAAAGATTTTTGGCTTACAATGAATGTATCTGTTAGGTGAGATAGGAGATTTGGAATCCAGTATGTGTACTACACCCTGGAGTACAAGGAGTATATATTCTTGGCTCTGCTTACGGACTTACTTGGCCTTCACTCATCCACCTGACTTCTCTGTGTATTTGTTTTTCCTTTACATAGGCCTTCCTTTTACAGCGATATTCTTATTAATGTTCATGTGTTAATAGCAGTGAAACATTGGGGCCTTATAATATAACATGATATTGAAAGCTATAATTGCACCTAACCAAACTGCAACAGAAAATGCTTTTCTTAGGCTATTTCACATTATGATTTTAGCTGTTGAACAGTAAAAACCCTTGCCCTCATGAAGCCAAAATACTGAAGGAGCAAGCTTTTTAATGTTAGGTGCCCTTAAGTATTTCAAAGTAGTGTGTGTTGACTTGGCAGCATGAAAACAATAGCCAAACTGAAGTCAGTAAAATCCACGCTGACATCCAGAGAGACTGGATTTCACTGAGAGGAACACAAATCTTTATTGCCAGAAATAATCCTAGAGGATTTTTTTGAGGGACATGAGCTCTGTTGCTGACAGTGGTCTTTTCTTCTGCAGCATTTGCTCGTGTGCTTTGTTCTCCCAGATGAATGCCAAGAGAATAGTGAGTGTATTTATTCCACAGTGACACCTGTCTTGGTCTCAGCATGCCAATTCCTGTTGGTTGGCATCTTCAGCCCATGGCAACATTAATTAACATTGTGGCTTATCCACAGTGCAAGGAGACATCCTAATTCACACTTAGAAAGACAGCATGTGCCTCAGAGCTATTACAGCATAGAAAATTAGTCAGTAACAATGGGGACAAGTCTTAGAAAATAAGCCAAGTAAGTATACTGTGGCAGTCAGAATGGGTTGACTGAGCCCCATTTGTACATTAATTCAACCTCAGGCTTGACCAATCATCCTGCTTTTTCACCTGCCTCAGAATGCAACTGTGCAGGGTTCATAAAACTTCCTGAAAAATGTGAAAATAACATGTTTATGAAGATACAATGTTATAGACGAGTGTTTGTGTTCTGCAGGGTTTGCCACAAAACTCTTTTGTAGCTCAGATTTATATTAGACTTCAGAACCGTGAAAATATGGAAGCAACAGCTATGAGCCACAAAGCTGAGTTTGTTTGCATTCCTGTCTTTTCCTCTCAGTCAGCCTCAACAAGAAATAGGAGCTCACTTTGTGTGCTTTGAGTTTCTTTTTCCTCCTTTTTTTAGTTTGTTGGTGTAGCGGGTCAGGCTGAGCTACTTTTTCCCCTCTGGTGTGAGCACTGGCAGTCATAACACGGGTGTGTTATCAACACCCTCCAGCTCCCAGTACTGCAGCATGAGGGCTGGATGGGGAAAAGTAGCTCAGCCAGACCCACTACAGTTGTTGGTTTTTTTCCTGTAAAATAATTCATTTATTACTTTTATTGTAGCTTATTATACTGTTGAGATGATATGAAGATAGAGATCCTACTCATTTTCTTACATGTCTTGTTTTCTGTATTGAAGGTCTTGCCACTGGAAACTTCCATTATCAAGGACATTTCTTTCGTGCTTTCTCTTGATTAACAGACCAAATTTTGAATTCTTTATTCAAGAGCATGTTCTACAGGGTCCTAACAAGTGGGACCTAGGAATTATGCAATTATTCTCTAAATTAAGTGATTTGAATCACACCCTTGAGACATTTACCTGTATCATTGATTATATGGAGAGATAAACTCTTACACTAAGTGCCTGAAGTTAGTGAGTATGAGTAGCCTACAGCAGGAACAGCAGTTCTTTTCAATGACATCTACCTTTCAAACCCTGCTGGGAATATTTGATTGTTTACTTTTTAAGCAGAGGCATTTATTCTTTATAAAATGATGAATGATAAATATGAACAGCAAAATAAACTTCTAGCATAAGAATATCAGATACTTGATGAAGTCCTATTTAAAGGATGGTCAGAGCATGATCTTATCTCTTTCTAAGAAGCTGAGCCAAAAGAACAGGTCTTTGCCAACTTTTTTTCCATAGATCAATGTGGCACCCTATAAATCATGCCTGGCTATATTTAGGTTAATTTTCACTGTTAAATAGATGCAGTCCTAATTACATAGTGCGACAAAGTTTTCAAACAAAAATAAATGTAGTACTTGGAGTGGTCTGCCTATGTTGAAGAACAAGTTCTGTCCCAAAGCACACTTCCATCTGGCCTGCTGCCATTCATTTGTGAGGATTAAGAACAATTGATTGAGAAGCATGCACTGGCCAAGCAGCCTAAAGCTGCCTCCTACTCACAGCCTGCTGCTTAGCACAACCAAGCCCTGCCATATGTGACGTGGGGGCAGAGCACACTCACATATTTGCAGGAGTGCTTTCTTCTTTTTGTTTATGCACATGGGCTATGCATTCAAAGCAGATCCCTGGCCCACAGGTTGAACTACCAAAATAGGCCTCCAGGCTGAGATCAGCTGCATCTTTTTTCAGCAAATAGACTACTGGCTGCAAGAAAACCAGGTTGGTTTGGGGGCTTAACAGCTCCCACTTGCATGCATGTATTCATATTTTACGTTGAACACCTCCAGCATTTGCTGTGTTCTTCTGTTGCACCAGAATAAGTTGTTTTGTTAGTACCCAAACAATTCAGGGAGCTCTTAAGCTGCACATGATGACCTCATGTCATAGAGCTCCTTAAAAAAAGAAATTCTTCTGAATAAGCCAACAAACCATTTAAAACCTGGATAACAAGCAAGGAAGTAATGTCAAAGCATCACATGCTGAACACAGCAGGGTCTTGCTCATTCTGTGCATTGGTGTGGCCCACTGCTGGTGTGTGAGGCCAACACTCTTAGAGCAGTGATGGCAAAGTAGATTTCACAATGACCAAAGCCTGATACAGCCACTGGAAACCCATGTGCAACATGCTCTTTAAATTAATTCATGGAGAGAAAGCAGATGCTGAATGAATGAAATGTTGCCTTTCCTTCTGAGGGACTCTGATAGAGAATGTGTTACAATTGCAGGCTTTTCTGCTTTGTGATAGGGAATCAAACAGGAATTTATAAAGCCCTTTTTTGTTTCCCCTAGGATAAAAATTGGCCACGTCAGAATTAAGGTGTTCTTCAATGGTAAAAAAAGTGATAAAAGGTGCACCACCATTAGTGGAAATGCACCCATTCCTTGGTGTGGTGGAAAAATTGCCTTTCTGACAAATTCATTGTTGGACATGGCACAGAACATTCTTGCTACAAAATCATATTGTTTTCTTTTATTCAGCTCAGCAGGCATTGCACAAGCCTGAGGACTGGGCATCATTCACATGTTAAAAAAAAATCCCCTTCACCATGTGAAGAAAAGGAATGATTGATGGGTCAGGCAGAGATGGAACTTGGGATGACAGCACGCACTGTGCAGCAAATAAACTTGCAGGCTGCAGTCAGTGATATGTTTTTCTTCCTAACATCTCTCCTTGCTTACTGGTAAATTGTTTCCTTAAAAGTGAGGCCATAGGCCACCCCATAAATGGAAGGAACCCTAAAAACTCTGTTAATTAAAGTGATTCTTTATATATGACAGTGAAAGATTCTTTGCTTGCAGTTTTAAATAGCTTGTATCATGAACTAGGCACTAACAATGAGACATGATGATAACGGAGACTGGAATCCAAGTGCACAATACACTTTCAAGGGTCTTTGCATGCTTCTGGTGACTCACATTGATGCTTGTGGCCTCTGTTACCTCACTGTACAGGAGGCAAAGAGGTACACTTGCTCCCCCAGCAGCTTTGTTACCTGACCCTCTTATGAGTTTGCTTTCCTTGAGCGTCTTCATACGTGGAATCTGGAGGCAACCAGCAGACCCAACTGTGCTAAATCCCTTGCAGACCCTCCTAATTTCTGCACATAGTTTTGGGAGGGATTAAATTGCTGTAATTTAGCCGTGTTTGTTGTAGGAAACACTACAGAGTAGATAAGATTGAGAACGATTAACTAAGCATGGCACAGAAAAGAAAATTCTCATACCTTATGTAGATTTGAGTGTGCAGCCTTGGTTAAAACTAGTTACAGAGCTCATTCAAATGTGGATTAAATGAGAGGTTGCTAAAAATTCCATTTTGTCTTTCAGGTTTAAGAAAACATATATTGTGTATTGTGTGGCTCTGTTAAGCTCCATAGCACAAAGTAACATATCCCACTTGCTGGTGTTATGTGGATTTATCACCTTATAATGATGTATTGGATTAGCACTTTTTTTGTACATTTCTACACCTGCTTACCTACAAGCCTGTGTTTTTCAGATACTTATACACATGTAAGAGGATATAGATATTTCACTGTTGTGCGTTTCTGCGTATGTTATGCAGAATTGAAGAAACTGCTTGAGTGAAATTTACAGTCATCACAAATTAGCTAAGATAAATTTGGTCTCCAGCACAATGTAATAATGCATTTCTATGTTGTGTATTTCACAGAAAAAGCATTTAAAATGTCATAGAATTAAAAGAAACATCAGGAAAGGAAAGGCTTGTATTCCTCTGCATCTAAATCCAGACTTTCTGATTACAGTTCTGTCAGTTGAAGAGGCTTGAGGAAAGAGCTGGCTTATAATTAAAAATATTTTATTGTTTCTAAAACCAATAAAATATAGCTGCTTATTTTAATTGATTGTAGCAATACAACAGTAAGATCCAATATAGTGTGATACAGTATGCTATAAATTGAGGGTTGCAGTACTTTTCCATTAAATATTGATCTTTCAGAGAATCTCAATACAAAATGAAAATCCCTATGGGGTGTTTCAAGTACTTTGAAGCAATCCAATTCTCCTTCCTCTTTGGAACTCAGCAGCTGCATCAAACATTAGAAACTTCTGTGCTTCCTTTGACTCAGCTTCTTGAAGCATTTGCCTCTAGTTTGAGAGCAAATTCCTCTCTTGACGGTAAGAACTATTATGTACAGACTGCTGTAGAGATAATAATTTGTCATTTCTTCCCTCCTCCCACACCACGACCTTGGCAAAATCCGAACACTGTCTCATTCTTAGTGTTTCTTAGTGCTTCAGTGTTTCTGAGTCAAAGTCAAGAAGAATCACATAGCTTCTCAGCTGGCGTGAGTAACGTGCAATGTTTTCCATCTGCCCTGGGAAATAGCGTTCACTTTCCAATAGTCCTCTTATAATCTGTAGAGAAGAGTTTCCCAACCATGCAATGCTTTCTGCCCACTCCTTTGCAAGAGGGCTGTTAGCTTCCTCTTATATATTCTATAGTCATAGTAGGAACTTTTTCACATTGAGTTACCCAGAGCTCTGGCATCTCCCGGATTCATCAGCTATGCAGAAGAGTATATAGTTTTCCTATAGAGAGTATGGATATGTAACTGTTGCCTTGATGCAAATAGTTACAAATTTTTCATACCTAGAATTTACTATATAAGGTTCTATTTGTATTCTTCTCCATTTTATCCTTTTATTTCCTGTCAAACAAAATCTAGGTCAAAAGTAGAAGGAATGGCAGAGAATCCAGTACTTATCCCAGAAATTGTAATAATCTGGAGCTGTTTATCACTCTTTTATGATATAGTCCTCTATTAGGACAATACTGGGATGATTCAGAGCAGTGGGTCTTGGAGTTAACATCCCCCTGTGACTTATTGCTTCCTGTTGTCTCCAGGCTCAGGTAAATGTCATTGCTTCAATTGGTTTGAATCACATCTTTTTTTTTCTTTCATCATCACAAATCCTCAAGCTTATTTTTATAACCGGTGACAGCAAAGTGTTTGGCATAATCACATTGCTTCATATCCTGGGAGTCCCATGTGTGGTCTTGCAGGGGCTGTGGCTCTTGCCATAGAGCCTGTCAGTTTTGAAGTGTCATACTTGTTTTTCTACTAACTAAAATGTGCCACAGCCAGAGATCTCACTTGCAGCTTGGTGATTAAAATGTTTTACATTAATTTTTATTTCAGTCAGTTCAGCCCTTCCAAATAGAAATAGTTTAGTTCAAAAAGTATTACTCCTCCAGCATCACAGGTGATCCTCGTACACTACCAATTTTTCCATCTATTTCATCCAGGTACACTGTCATTTATGTTCCTAGTAAAGAGTCCATCATTCACGAACATTCAGATATTTAACTGAAACCCAGCTCCTCAGTTTGCATAAATCAATATTGTTGCATTGATTTCAGTTGAGCTATGCCAGCTGAATTTCTAGTTTATATCAAAAAGTAGAGAAATAATTGCTTAATACTGTACAATTTTGAGTCTGACCTTTTGAATTTAGATCTAGCTTCTGAAAAATAACATTTTCTACTTCAGAGATCAATCTTCCTTCTTACCACACCCACGCAACTATTGCATGGCCCCCACTGTGTTCATGGCTGAGTGGGAATGTTAATGCTTTCATGTTCATTCTTTCACCAACCACCACCAACCTTGGATATAGCTACTTTCCAGCTTTGCTGTCTCTTCTCAGAGAGCTCCAGCTGCAACCCATTGTTTGTAAATGCTGTAGATTTCTTCAGACCACCTCACATTGTGTAAAAAGAAAGAACATAACAAATCTTATTCCTGTGTTTAATAGTCTATTTGCACAAGCAGAAGCTCCGTATAGAAGGAACTTTTATCCAGATAGGGCTCCTGTTTAGTATAACATGCAAATAACAGTTCTGGATGAATGCTTGGTATTGATTCCTTATTTTCACAGTCTCAAATTTATTTTCACATTTTCCACAATTTTTTGCTTTTTTTCTCATCACTTCTGCCCATTTTTCATTTTTTTCTCAGGTAAGAATCTGCTGGAATAAGATGTACATAGTTATTTATGGTTCATATGACTTAATAATTGTATTAATTCCCTTTTCCACAGTGCAAATCCTTCTGCTTTCTGGTACAGAAAAAAATATTATTGCATGATTTAGTATTTTAATTATACAGAAAATCTAAGATAACTGCTGTATTTTTTAAAAATAGCAGGTTTTGTGCACTAGTCAAAGCTGTAAGCAGTCCTGTATTTCTTTTTTTGTGTGTTTTTTTTCTAAGCAACCTAAAATCAACTTGCAATCAATTTGGTTCAGCCAAGCTTTATAGCAAGAATGAATAAAAAGGAAATTGGTCTCGGGAGGGAGGGAAAAGGAGAAACATGCATTTGCTAATGGCATGGTGAAGACTTTGCTTCCATATTCATTCTAAATAAACATGAAAAATGTTTGGCGTATGATTGTAGGAAGAACTCATCCACAGCACATGCTCTTTATCATAGTAATCCTACAGAAATGTGTTGCCAATTGCAAACAATTCACAGCATGCACAACCAGGTTTGACATTGCCAAGATATTAAGTTGAATGAATGTGTGAATTTGCTTATTTAATAGCATGTTTGCCTCCTTGTGCCTCTTTAAGAGCCAGTGTGTGCCCAGAAGAATTTTTTATATCAAGTTGATATTTTGTATCTACTTTCAGGTTTTATAACAATTGTTGCTTGTAATAGTCCAAGAAGCTTTTTTCCTACTTCCATTGCTTGCTTGCTGATTTATAACATCTTCTTGAGCAACCTAAATAGTATAAATATATATGTAAATTGCATATTTGGATTTCTGCTGTCATGCTTGCTTTTAATGAGTTTAAAACAGTTTTGAGAACAGTGTCTATTTTAAACTGGTACTTAAGAGTTTGTCGTATTTATGAATACTACATTCCTTCTTTCTAGGCTCTTAAGGATGATGATGCTGAGACTGGGCTAACTGATGGAGAAGAGAAAGAAGAACCCAAAGAAGTGGAAAAACTAGGGAAAATCCAATATTCTTTGGATTATGACTTCCAGAACAATCAGGTTTGGAACAACCAACCTGTAACATTCTTCTTCTGTGTATGCAAGGGGAGAATGTACTTCATTTAGTTACAGTAGATATTTCTGAAATCCTTACTGCTTGCACAGGGTGAAAGGAGAAAGCAAGATTGAAGATTCATGAGGGAGGTACTACTAAATTGGTATTCAATCTACTCAGAGTTTGTATTACACCTTTAATCAAAATTGAAGACATGGTTTCATCTAATGGTTATTAATAACTTATATTGAGGCATCACCAATCAATGTCATCCCCAATTATATTATGGAGTCTGCATGCAGGCAGTAAAAGACAGCTTCAGCCTTCAGGTGTTCAAAATGTAAGCAAACAAAAGATAGGAGGACAAAGAGTGGGACATAAAAGTAAGCTGATTCATTATAAGACTTTTAGCAAGTTCTTAAGATTGCCAGGAGTAGCTTTCTCTCACTTCATCAAGTGTGCACTTTGCCTTATTAACTACCTGCATCAGATTCTGTTGCTCTTCTTTAAAGTACACCTACTAGCCAAGACAATTTTAAATTTAAACAAAAATTTAAATTAAAAAGTCTGTCCTCCCCAAAAAGCAGGAAAATTGAACAAGAAGTATCACTCCAGTCCAGGACTGATACTCCATCAGTACCCTACTCTGAAGCTGGGAAAACCAAGCGCTGGCGTACATAGCCAAGTTTTCAGTAGGAATGGACACCATAATCTGTATGTAGATGTGTGATGTAGACCTAGAAATTGACCTGCTTAACAGGTCTGACCATATCCTGAATTAGCTCCTATTTAATTCCCCTCCCTGCGCTCTTGCTGTGGTTGAGGTCACTTTTGTCAATTACACTAAATCACAGCCTCTCAGTAAGACTGACTGTGCTTGACTTTGGACCAAAGTACACCAACATATCTGACTTCTTCACTCCTACTGCATGTCTTTCAGGGAACCTGAGAATACATATTCTGCATTTCATTTTTTGATACTTTCAGTCAAAACCACATCATTGTTCTCTATTTAGGGAAAGAAATTACTACAGAACTTAAATCCCTGTTAATTCCTATTCTTCATCTGAACTATCTTCCACATATACTTGTGATTTATTTCCAAATTCAGATTCTTTATTTGATGCTGTTCATGGAATGCAGTATGCTTACTTGTTGCAAGACAAAGAAAATAAAACAAATTAAGAAAATTTTCACTGTCAGCAGCAGAAATACATTGTATTTCCCTGTCTTTTGCACTATCCTTTCACTACCAGTGTTTGTTCTTCAATGCAAGAGCCAAAAACAATTCTGAAGCCTTTCAAGAACCTGTGGTTAAATGAGCTTTTCCTCTAGTCCCAGAGCAAATTTCCTTGGTTGTGTGTTGAGTCACGTTGATCCCCCTTAAAATCGGTATGAAATCAGTTTGAAGCATTAGACCCTTCAGAAGCAGAAGTTTTAAAGAGCAGCAAAGTAAATGCTGCAAATGTGTTCTGACAAATGGATTTTGGTTTCCTTAGAATATGAAAACAAACTTTATGTGTGTATTTTATTAAAGGAAATGTTGATTTTGTGAACTGTATTTTACAAAGGGAAATAGGAGGGAGAGCAACAAATCTGTAAGTGTGCAGTATTTAATTAAGGTAATAAATTGAATTATGGATTCCTGTTTTATTTTGCTTCCCTAAACTATATTTCAGCTTGGCATTTGTCAGAGCATAGGTGATATAAAAGACTAGAATGGATTCGTTTGGTCAATATAGTGAAGTGTTGGGTCAGGGAAATACTAGAGAGAGTCCAACAGAGCTACAAAATGGTGGAGGGACTGGAACATCTCTCTTATGAGGAAAGGCTGAGAGGCCTGGGACTGTTTATCCTGGAAAAGAGAAGACTGAGAGGGGATCTTATTAATGTTTACAAATATCTGAAGGGTGGATGTCAAGTAGAAATGGCCAGTCTCTTTTCAGTGGTGCCCTGCGATAGGACAAGATGTAATGGTAGCAAGGTGAAATACAGGAAGTTCCACCTCAACATGAGGAAAAACTTCTTCACTGTGAGAGTGACAGAGCACTGGAACAGGCTGCCCAGA
>WTSP01005332.1:0-45637 GCA_025331215.1 Actenoides lindsayi | reverse complement strand
CAGCTCCAGCTGCAGATGGCACCTGTAACACTGTTATTATAGAGGAGTCTGGGAAGATGCTTTATCTGTGTCTGGAGGTTCAGGATGGTCCCTCTTGCTGTCTGAACTCAGAGAGAAGTCTGGGTGTATCTAGATACTCTCTTAGCCAAATGATTGTAACCTACTCTGTTAGTAAAGACAGAACCACAAATATTTGAGTAGTTATTTATATCTGTAGAAAGAGTATCTATGAACATAACCCCACAAAGCATTCTCACACAAACCCATCCTTTCCCATTATATCGCAGTACTGTTCAGGGCCTTCATCGTGGTACAGTTGTCCTGGGTTCAGTTTGGGTTAATTATCAGAAGCAGCTGCTGGCCCAGGCAGTTGGAAGGGGCTGCATCTGGGTGGGCTCACAGACAGGATCAACAACCAAGCCAGCCAATTGGATATTCCATTCCATGGTGATATCTGCCCCTATATAAGGGGGAGGATGAGGTGGGTGGTGTTCTTCAGGGTTTTTGTTTGTTTGTTTACCCTGTGACTGGAAACAGGGACAACAACTTTCAGGTAGTATGACCTCACTGTTTATTTCACGTTTTTACATTTTATTTGATTATTTTTGTCATTACTTTACATAATTAGGTTACTACATTTCTTCTTTCTTTGTGTTGTTGTATTAAGCTGTCCTTATTTCCACCTATGTGATCTTGGTTTTTTTTTTTCTTCTTCCCGATCCCACTAAAAGGAGTGAGGAGCCAGGTTGGGGAAGTCATTAAACCTGATGGTACTACAGATGACCTTCTGGGTTGTTCCATTTCATAGCAGAACAGAAGGTTATTTACAAGGTAGACTCGAATTGCCTGACAACCTTGTGCTGCTGGACTGTTCATGATATGACTTTCCACCTGTATCCACATACTCATAGTTATTTGACAGGCAGAACAGGTCCCTGTCAAGAAAAAATGGAAGGAAGACCTGATCTGGCCTTTGATATCATGGAATGACAGATTGTTGAGTTTGGAGGGTATCTCTGGAAATCACCTAGTCCAGGCCACCTGCCAAAGCACGTTCACCTATAGCAGGTTGCCCAGGATTGTGTGCAGGTATGTATTGAATGTCTCCAGAGACGGAGATGCTAAAATCTCTTTTCACAGCCTATGCTAAGGCTCTGTCGTCCTCATGGGAAAGATTTTTTTTCACATGAAACATTCTGTCTTCCATTTTGTGCCTACTGCCTCCTGTTGGGCACCACCTAACATTCTGGTCCCATCCTGTTTGGCCACAACGCCATGTTGTTGGCTCATGGCTAACATGGCGTCCACTCAGACTTCCAGTTCCTTCTCCACAGAGCTGCTTTCCTACCCTGTACTGGTGCATGGGGTTACTCCTCCCTAAGTAAGCCTTTTAAATCCTACCATGTTTCCAAGTCAAAGGCTGTTAAGAGAAAACCCCTCTAAATGGCCTCATTCATGCAAAGCCCTCTAGTTGCTAAAACTGTGGGGAAGTCAACCCTGGTTGTTACTTTCTCCTACTGATAAAGTCACAAGGATTTTAATGTAAAACAAATGGAGACATCAGTGGATTTCCAGGAATTCACACAGTGAGTGGGGTTTTGATGTGGTCTCTGGCAGAGAAGCTGGAGTGCCAGGTCGTGCTCAGGACCCCTGGCTTCCTCCTCCCACCTCCGTTTATCCACCATTGTTCCCTCCGCATCGACTCATGACTGAGTTCGATGCTGTCTCTAATCTTAAACTTTGTATATTCCTATAATCCCTTTCAAACATCTCATAATCTGTTTGCTCTTTCCTATGAGACCCTTATGGATAATCCATTACAGTGTGGGTTCCTCCCCACCCCTAATCATTTACAAAGTTACAGGCTCAACAAGGGTAAGTGTAGAGTCCTACACCTGGGGAGGGACAATACCATGTCTTGGTACAGGTTAGTAGACCCGCTGGAAAGCAGCCCCATGGAAAAGGATCTTGGAGTCCTTGTGGGCAATAAGTTATCCATGGAACAGCAATGTGCCCTTGTGGCCAGGAAGAACAATGATATCCTGGGGTGCATAAAGAAGAGTACGGCCAGCGGGTAGAGGGACGTTCTCCCCCCCCCCCTCTACTCTGCACTAGTGAGACCACATCTAGAGTACTGTGTTTAGTTCTGGTCTCCCCAGTTCAAGAGAGACAGGAAAATACTAGAGAGAGTCCAAGGGAGAGCTACAAAGATGATTAGCGGACCGAAACATCTCTCTTAGGAGGAAAGGCTGAGAGACCTGCGGCTGTTTAGCCTGGAGAAGACTGAGAAGGGATCTTATGAATGTT
Source organism: Actenoides lindsayi (assembly GCA_025331215.1). Lineage (NCBI taxonomy): Eukaryota > Metazoa > Chordata > Aves > Coraciiformes > Alcedinidae > Actenoides > Actenoides lindsayi. The sequence goes on along the minus strand of WTSP01005332.1, from coordinate 43,330 downwards.
TACAAATATCTGAAGAGTGGGTGTTAAGTAGAAGGGGTCAGTCTCTTTTTTCAGTTGTGCCCTGTGATAGGGCGAGAGGTAAAGGTAGCAAGGTGAAAGATAGGAAGTTCCATCTCAACATGAGGAAAAACTTCTTCACTATGAGAGTGACAGAGCACTGGAACAGGCTGCCCAGAGAGGTTGTGGAGTCTCCTTCTCTAGAGACTTTCAAGACCCACCTGGATCTGTTGCTCTTTCACATGTCCTAGGTGTTCCTGCACTGGCAGAGGGTTTGGCTTGGATGATCTCCAGAGAGGTCCCTTCCAACCCCTACCATTCTATGATTCTGTGAAATCTGGCTAATGTATCGCACAGTGTTAAAAATGGAGACAAGATGACCAATGTACTCCCCAGGGCATGATGCCTCAGTTTCAGAGAGAGAAGTTTCAAAAGATATTTGAATTGCTTTTCCACTGTGTTAACTAAAAGTCATAGACTTGTTTTTCACTTTTTGATATGAAAGACTTGATGTACATCCTGAGCCTATCCATGTATTTATGAACTGTTTTGCATCTAGAATAAGAAGGAGACTGAAAATGAGAAGTGTTTCTTACAGCTAAAGGAAAATCTTTCACGGAGCTTAAGAGTCCTATAGGTGGAAAAGCATTGCAAGCCATACTGTGAATTTAAAACTGGTTAAAATAATTCCAACTGAGGAATCTCTCAGAAGCCAGAAACTTCTTTCCTAGATTGGCTATATTGTTCTTTATTCTAGTTGTTAGAACTTCGGATTCCAATTTTAAACAATTCCTCCATGAGAGAAGTAAATATATAGTGACTGAAGCAATGATTTAGAAGAAAATATTCTCAGATTTCATTCCCAGTTCTTAATATCTTGTCTCCAGATTGACCTTGAAGAGTCACTTGACTGTTTATCTTAGTTCTGTGTCTATGAAATTAGAAGTATTTTCTTTCTTTCAATTCCAATATGCTGATGAGGCCTAATACAGTCTAGGGTGTCTACATAACATAAACCTTAATTTATAACACTTTAAAAATACCCAAAGCATTTACAGGTTTCAGATGTGTTTGTCTTATTTTTAAAGTGTATAAGAGATTTAAGAAACTAATTTTTCTATTTTGCAATGAGATTATGAATTGTTATTAGCATTCAGATATCAAAGATGAGTTTTCAGATTAATTTTCATGGGGTATTTTTTGAAAATGTTGTCTTTAATTTACTACCTAAACCCATTTGTATACCTACCAAGAGAAATTAAATATAAGGCAGACGGCAACATCCATTTATTTTCAATGAAGCCGTGCCTGAGGATTTGCATTTAACATATCACCTTTCTGAGTTTGGTTGGGGGTAAGGTTACACATTGGAGATTTAGAATACAAAATTTTTAGTCAAAATTAGACATTCTTGATTGTTTAATAATGTGATTTCTATTCATGGTGCCCAGCATAGAAAAATAATGCACAAGAGGAGAGAGCAATTGAAAGTTATTTGATTGCAGTCTTTAAAAAGATGAAGTCTGTATTTAGCTGTAATCAGCTGCCCTTTGAAAACCTCTTTTCTACTTAAAAACAGGCTTTGTACAATCTGCATCTGCCATAATTGGTTTTCTAATGTCTGTAGTGTTGCTTCATTTGCTTTCCTTGAAGGATGGGGGAGGGAGGGAATAGTTTTTTGTAGACCAGAAATAGAGTCTGCATGTGTATTTTTCTGTCACAGTTTTTTTATAAATATCTATTTGAAATTTCATTCTGCTGTTTTTCTCTCTTTTCAGCTTCTGGTTGGGATTATTCAAGCAGCTGAGCTGCCTGCATTAGATATGGGTGGTACATCTGATCCTTATGTGAAAGTTTTCCTGCTGCCTGATAAGAAGAAGAAATATGAGACTAAAGTCCACAGAAAGACCCTTAACCCTGTTTTCAATGAGCAATTTACATTCAAGGTATTTTTTTGACAATTATTGAAACTTTTTTTTAACCTCTGTAGATCTCATGCTTGGCTACAAAGTTAGACACCTTAGCTAACTTGGTAACTGCAGCATAGTGATTTTTCATGTTGTAGAAGCTTGTGATGTTCAATCTTATGATGAAAATGGTATAACAGGGTCAGATCTCAGCAGGAGTAAAAGGCACAGTTTGATTTTAGGCACTTCAGTTATCCTGGTGTGTGACAGTCTGATGCATATATTATGGCCAGAGAAAGCTTACAAGAAAGTTAGAAAACAGTGACACTTTGACAAATGTCAGGTAAATTTCACTAGACCAGCATTTTCTTTAAATATCTTTGCCATTTGATTTTTGAATTTCAGTATACTGTTTCTTTTCCCCTCAGAAATGAATTAAAACTCAGGAAAGGTAAATGGATGAAAGACAATATGGCAGATTGATCTTTCTAGACTTTGTCATAGTAATTCTTTGCTCTGCTACTTTACATATTAAAAGAAAACATGTCTCAGGTTTAATCACATTATGGATTATATAAATGTAGGTAAGACTTAACGTTGCAATATTTAAGTCATTCCAATAGTAACTAACAACAGTGCTTTTCTAAAACTGTAGCTGTATGTAAACCCCAGTTAAATAGAGTAAAGGATTACTATGTTTCGTAGGGCTCCTCCTAATATACATTCCTCTGCTGTTACTTTAGGCCTTTCTATACCCAATCTTACAATGACAGCTACAGATTGAAAACAGCAACAGTGAAAGACTCAGGCTATGTAATCATTCAATGAGAAAGATATCCCTGGAGGACAGAACTACTACTGCATATATAAGCTTATTTTTTCCCTTGAAGATGTTCATAAAAATAATCTTTTGTGTGGAGTTATTTTTTTCTTGAGCTTTCCTAAGAGAGTATTTAAAAGAAAACAGAGTTATAAATTACAGATTCCCATGCAGCTCACAATGGAAAAGAAAGAACCAATAATGCTGTCATCTAAGATGAAGGCACAAGCTGTAAATCAGATCATCCACTCCTGGGCTATAATGTCCATTTGTTTTAAGTCACATCTTTAATATTCAAATTCTGTTCTCCATAAGAAAGTTTACTTTCCATGAAAACCTGATGGAGTGTTTAGGTGCATTCCAATATGGTACTGATCATCCCCTGGACATTGTGGTCTGTACTCAAGGGAAAACCAATGGGACATGCCAAGTACTATCATTGTTCTGGGACAAGTGACCATTTAACTAGAGTGCTGCAACTGTAACAAATAACTTCTGAGGGAACTACTGAAAATTTACTTGTGCAGAGCCTTCCTTCTGTGACCTACTTCAGGTGGTGCACATCTTCTGTTGGCATCCTTCCCATTTCTCACTTTAGCAGAGCTGCCCACCAGGCAGCCCACATCCATTTTTTGACTTTCTCCCAGGGCACAGCTGTGAGCTGCCTGCCTTTTTTCCAAAGAAGGGCTAACGGGGATGAGATGGGTTATGTTTCTGCTATATTGTATCTTGAGCCCTGGACCTCATTCCTTCTCTTCTTTGGATGATTCCCTTTGTTAGTCCTCTTTTCATTCCTGTTTCCCAGATAACCATGATGCTGTTTCAGGGTGGAGGTGTTTGTTGTCAGGCTCCAGCTGTCTGAATTGTACACCTGCACTGCACTGTCAAAAGCAAACTGAGAAATCCTAGCTGAAATACACCAGTCTGGCAGCAGGAGGTGCTCCTCCTCAGGCCCAAAGTGGGAAGAAGGTTCATGTCTAGAGGAGTGACATGTCTATACCAGGAAAACACTCCCATATGTGTCCTGCTACTGAGGTCTCGCCTGCATTAATTCAATGGGCTGAGTATCTCTAAACGAAACAGAAAGCAGGGAGAAACAGTCCTTCACAAGAACTGAGGACATCCTTGGCAATCCTGAACAACATTGGAGGCTGAGGCTACATTAGAGGTAATGAAAGGAGGAAGCACTGACACTAGATCTTCTTTAAAAAGGAAGGCAGCTAAAAGTTGATGATAAAAAAAAAGAAGTAAATAATGAATTAAAAAAAAAAAAAAGTAAATACTTTTTTTTTGCGTGATAAATGTGGTCTTTTCATGCATTCCAGATGACCAGGATCCATTAAGTGGTATTGTAAACTGATGGAAAAAGAAACTGTTCTTGAGGCTGAGTAAAAATAAAAGTGAAATGATTTGAAATTTTGACTTCCACATATATTTACCTTCTATAGCTTTTTTGAAGCTACAAATAATTTACAGAATAAAAATAGATTTTTCTGTAGTATTTACTACAGTACATAACTCTGGACCCACTGAAACTATTGTACTCAGTAGTGAAGGCTGCACCTAGCTCTCAACTTGAAAAGCTTCTTTTAAACATTATGTAACATGTTATGAAAAAGGAAAACTACTCATGTTATTAGTATTTTAAAAAAGCAAGCTGAAGACAAACAGTAAGAAAAGACAACAGTCCTAGGCTTTAAATGGACCAGAACACACAGAGTTTAACAAGGCCAATGATAATGCCATGCTTTCTTTTTATATAGACAATTAATATGCAAATGTTTCCTGAAGCCCATGGAAACAACTTATACTTGCAGAATATATTCAAACTGACCACATTTTCAATCGAAGTCCAAACAATTCCTAAATCAGACCTCTTCAGACAGCCACTCAGGTGTAGCTTACCTGAACAGTGCATCTTCATCTGAACATTAAAAATATGACTCATAAACATCCTAACCCACAGCATCTGTTTGAAACACATCAGAACAGCTGGAGAATTAGTCAGAACTTGGCCTTCTGCCACCACAATTTCTAGCTGTACACTGTGACTTAGCACTTTAGTGTCTACAGAATGAAAGGTATAATAATGGAAAACTTGTCTTGGTAAGTAATAGGTAGTGGTGCTGTAAGAGAACTATTTAGTGTCTAATTACTTTGTGTCAGATATAGTAAGCCAGTTCTGAGTTTTTTCATCAGACTGGGAGCTACCCATTTCTGAGTAATGACAGTTGATCTACTGAGGAAAAGACACCACTGTGTGAAAAGTTCATGTGTCTTCAGTGCAAATAATTGGGCTTCCTGTTTCAGTTTCATCACCCACAAAATGATTTGAAGTAGAATGAGGAAAAACCCGGGGAGTGATGAGTGAGCTGCCACATTGTTCTATTGAGTGCCAGAGCCTGGTCTCAGGAAATACTGCTTCTGGTGACTGTGAAACAAATACACCTCATAATTTTCTTGCGGTTCAATTTACCTGAGATGACAGCTGATAAACCAAAAAATAGATTTGCATTGTAGTGGAGTGATCTTTATTGTCTCAGATACAGAGTTTGTCATTTTCACTTCTTTGCAGGTGCCATACTCTGAGCTGGGTGGAAAAACTTTAGTCATGGCAGTTTATGACTTTGATCGTTTCTCCAAACATGATATCATTGGGGAATATAAGGTTGCAATGAACACAGTGGACTTCGGTCATGTCACTGAGGAGTGGAGGGATTTGCAAAGTGCAGAGAAGGAAGAGGTAAGAAAAATCAGACTTTTTTATTTCACCCCAGGATACTTTTATCCTCAGCTTGAGAAACAGTCAAACCAGCAGCATTTTTTTCGCCAAGAGACCCCTCATCTACTATCAGCATTTCTCAGACTTACTTCACCTGATAAGTTTTTGATAAGGATCATTTCCAATGCTCATTGAATGGTATGTTCTCTTTTGCTAATCCTATTTTCAATCTTTTTTATACTTTATGCAACACATTAAGAAAGTTTTCATGAGTTTGACTTTTCTTTGAATTGATGCAGTTTAGCTACATAGCATTTGCATTTGAATTGTAAGAGCACTGTGCAGTTAGGCTTCTTTGTGGCCCTAATCATTCTCAATGTTTGCATCTCAAGGCATCTTATTGTGTATGAAGATAATGGTAGGTTTTCATTGAAATACCTTGGAGTTTTATTGAGCTGCTTTGCAATAATATGCATTGATTAGAATTATTCATTTGACAAAGACCTTGGAAAAGCATCTCACTCAAATATTAATCACCTTTTTTTTTTTCTTCTCTGTGCCAACATCGTGTGAGTTCATTATTTACTAGGTATAGTGCTACATGTACACAAGACACTTTCTGGAAATACTTCATCACTAAATTGTGGATCCTGTGAGGTTGTTCATATTGGCATATCCTCCTTTCTGCTTGTAATAAGACCATTTTGTACTCAGTTTTACATTATTGTTCTTTTTGATTGCTAGATATATCTGCCCACTCATAATAGTCAGAGGGTACATCATGCTTCTGTTCTCTGTTGTGAGAATAAAGAATCTGAGTTCCTCATTGTCTAATTTAGCTGATAAGCTGCTTTGGATTCAAACCTCCATTTCTGTAATTAAAGGGAAAAATCTCTGGATGAAATCTTTCGTTAATACAAGTGAAAAAACCCTGAATATTTGATTTAGACTACAAGTTGTGAAAAAATTAGCAGATGCTAAGCCTTTCAGCCTTGTCAGATATTCAAAAACATTAGATTTCAGTCATGCCTTGTTTTGAATGTTTGCTTTTAAAGACTATATTTTCATATGTCTTTCTTCTACTGCCTACTGATTTGAAAGCTACTGCTGCATTGAGACTATTCTGCATGGCATTGTTTCATAGTGACAGCATTTCCAGGGCTCTCTTATTTCATGTGACGTTGGTATCCACGCAGTATGGGCCATTTTTCTGCCACTCTTACAGCTAAAGATGAAAATTTAAAAAAAAAAAAAAAAGAGAAAAAGGAAGTTTGCAGTTCAAGGGCCCTGTTAAAGGCCCAGCATAGTGGAAACATGGAAACATGGAATCAGATTGTATTAATACTTTGAAATTTTATTGAGTATCAAACTGGACTTTTATTGCTTTATTGTGTGTGATATCAAAGTGTTTCATGCTTTTCTGTTGCAAAGCACATAAAAGAAGCAAAATGCTACACAAAGAGGAATTGAACCTTCACCTTTTTAGTGTAACTTCAAGCTTTTAGAACACAAACAATAATATCCCCATGTGCAGATGACAGATAGCATGACATAGATTGGTGGGGGTTTTCATCTGTCTTCTGGCATAGAACATTACCTCCTGAGTTTTCTAACACATGTCCACAGTGAGACCTGGCTCAGTCCCTTGGTTGTTTATCATAAAGTTCATATCCTGCTAATATAAAATTATGTTCAAGTTGCTTGAAATTCAGTGTGAGCTACTTCCACAAATGCATTTGACTTGGAAAGAACCTTTTATTAAAATAAAAGAAGGTAATTAAAAGAAATAATTCTTTAAGTATTTGGATACTAGAAAAGTATTGCAAGAACTTTGAACAGTTTGCAGTAGGGACAAAACCTAGGTCATACCTTATTTGTGCTTTCAGAGCCCAAGTCAAATGACAGATGTGTTTTTGTACACGTTTGTCATTTGTCTATGCAAATATATTTGCATGAGAGTCATGTTAACTAGAAAAAAATATCTTTCCTAAGTTCTTGTCTGAGCATCCACCCTCACCTTTCTTCAAATTTCAAGTACTATATATACAGGAAAAACATTGTCATTTTTGTAAAGTTTTTTGATAAGACCTTTTTGAAGCTGCTATTGATGTGTGACTTTTTTATTTACAAGAATCTTGGCAATATCATCCTATGAAAACATCCTGAAAAACTGTGCTTGCACCAACTCCTTAAGTATTTTTTCCATAATACAGGAGGTCTTCTGCTTCATTTTTTTATTTCTGTACTCATAAGCATGCAAAGTATCCAATATTGAAAAATAGCGTAACTTCATTTAGTTGGAGATTTTGTTAATCTAATTTTTGTATACATTAGTTGTAGCTTTCCTTTAGCAGCTCCTAAGCTTACTGTACAAATCAAAACTGACCCTACAGAAACCAGTTACTCAAGATGTAGGTCAGGCATATGTACTTTATCCAAAAGGTCTTCACTTATTTTTGCTCAGTTAGGGAACCTTTATTTCTGTCATATATGTGCTAAGCTTAATTTGGAAAAGAAATTTCTACAAAGAACCAAGAGCATTATATCTGTCAGTGGTTTGGGAACTGTGTTTTCCAGGAAATGTCATTCGTATTTCCATATTTGACTACTGCCAAGTACCTCACCATCTTCAATATTCTGGCCTCTGCTCAGCAGCAAAGATGCCATTTAAATTCTAGTATATTTTAGGACATAATAAGTCAGGGACAAAGAAGGGTGGGAGAGGTCCTGTCACCATAAACATGTTATCAGCTGACACAGCAGCTGTTGCAGAATTCACAGCAGATAGAACTGCAACCAAGCAGTAGCTTGGCTTCAGAATTAGCAAAGTCAGTACAGCACATACAAAAGCAAACATGATTTACTTATGCCAGATGTGTAGCAACAGACCCATGCTTGTCTCTTGGTAGTGATCATGAGCACTATATGGCAGACTGGCTTACTAATTGTAAGAAAACCTAATTAAAAAAAAACAAATTAAAACCTAAGCAACTGGATATCAGGCAAAAATGTGTGACAAATGTAATTCTATTACTACCAAAAAGTATGCTGTAAACTATTCTAAATGTTCTAACTGCAGAATGAATTTGTCCTTGAAAAACACGTGTTCTGCAATATTTGAAGAATGACGTGTTTTATTTCCTTTTTTGCCCTTGCAGCACTTAGATAAGTTTGTCAGTTCTTAACAATCTAGTGCTAACTAGAATTCCAAATATGTTTTCAATTAAGTATCAGATCCCAAACTATTCTTAATGTTTTAATTACGACCCCTAAATATGATGTATACCAAAGCACATCAGTGACAATTGTCACCAGTTACTTTGAAAGAACCATCTGCGTGCCTCAGTCAAGCTGAGTATAAAAATCTTATTTTTATTTCACTTTATGTCAAATTCAGTTGATGCATATCACAGAATATACAATTTAATTAAGGCTGAAATCATAGAGGGCAAAATCATTTTACAAGCAGCTACTCTTACTTTTGCTCATAAAGCTCCACTGTACTTTCCATCCTTTTTACTAAATGGGCTTGAAATTTGATAGCAGAGGATGAAGGTTTAATGAAATATTTGAAGCTCTACCTCTCATAGCCCAGACATTTGAATGGCATCTCTGTGACACTGCATTCTCTTCTGGGAAGGATCTTATTAATGTATTTATGTTGGTAAAGCACTTTGAAAGAACAAGGGTCTATGTAAGCATTTCTTGTGACTGTGAGAGGAGAGCTTTGGGAACATATGAGTCTGTACAATGGCTGCTAAATACTGGGGAGGCCACTACTGATGAGTTCCGTACCTTGAATCCCTTTTCCCTGGCTTCTTTTTAGCTCTGCTGTCCTTGTAAATATATGGAGGTGATTTATCTAGTAGTCCTTCAGTCTCATGTAACTGAAAGCATGGGAGGGAAGAGTGGTAGATACTGAAAAATTATTCACTTTTACCAAGTCTGACATATAATGGTTTGGGCACAGTGTTAAAAAACAAATGATAAGAGTTTGCTCCTCTGTGTCATCTGCCAGATGTCACTGCCATTAACTTTATCTGAGTACACACTGCATCCAATATCTGTTATCACTCCAGTACAGAAGGCCAGACAGACCTCTTCTTTGCTTACAGCAGTGTGAATCATACTGAGAGTCATCTTCGGAATACTTCAACTGATTTCCCTCCAGACATTTTGTTATATTGGCACTTAAATTGAAAACCTGTTGCAGCAAACATTCCAACAAATTTTAGTGAATATAACAAAGAGCAGAAACAATTCTTTCCCTTCAAAGCAGTGGAGAAGCATAGCCTTATTCCATGAGGAGAAGGAACTTTGACCTTCCAGTATCCACCACCAAGAGTTCTGCAGACTTCTTAAGACTGTCATCACATAAGACTCTATGCATTATCTGGTCAGGCATCCACCATGGATAGGTTGCATGATAGATGCATGCTTGTATCACAGTGGTTTGTGATATTTTGTACATGGATTTTGAGTTGGAAGTCTGCTGGAAAACACCATCAAGATGCACAACAGCTTCTCTCTTACGTGATGCATAATCCCAAGCATGAGAGATGCTACAGTACTGCCTTGCAAAGGGCTGAGATGCAAAATGGTCTGCAGCTGAGGCATGGATTACCAGTTCTGTGAGGTTTGATGTGCGCTATTCTTGAGGATTGTTCTTTCCTTCCTTTTCAATAAAAAATAAAAGTGGAAGGAAGGAGATTGAAAAGGGGGCCTGAAATGGATATATTTAATGCCTCAGTGTGCTTATTAGAAGGTGGAGACTGACAAAGTTTGGAAGCCATCTAGTTTGTCAAGTCCTCAGCACTGAAACTTGCAGAGAGTTAATAGAAAAGGACATTTCTACAAATGTCACTGACAAATCACAGCAGCAAAATCACTGTCATTTTCTGTTATATCAGAGATGGACAGACGATCTAATAGTCCTTTCCCATCTCTAATAGTAACACTTAGTTGTTCTATCCTTTTGTAGATAGCACAGTGCTTTGCAAAAGAAAGTATCATTATCCCTATGGAGATGCTGTCAGAGTGTCAGATAAATTTTAAATTGTGAAGTTTCCTTTATTTAGCTGCATATTATACCAGAACATTATGTTTTCTGCGTGGTGTTCAAATTTTCTTAAGTTCACTTCTTCTAATACCCAGTTAAAAATTTAAAATGTTAAGTGTGAGAAGGTTTTAATTTTCAGGTTTTGTGGCAGAGTTACATACAGTAAATGTATATAATGTTGAACGCATGTCCAACATTTTAAGTGCAGCATCTGTCCTGCAAAGGAACTGAATTTGGTAGTGAGACAGGGAGCAAAACAGAGGATCTTAAGCTTGAGAATAAGCAAGCCTGATTTGAAATACTTCAGCAGCTAATTAGTTGGTTTTCATCTTAAAACTGAAGATGTTGAAATGTTGTGATTTTAAACATAAAACCATATGACTCAAGTAGAGCAGTTACAGTACTGTTTTGGGCTAGTAGAATTATGCATTTCTTTTCTCGCTTTTCATACTCTTAACTGCTGACAATCCCACTATATACCTTTGTCAAATATTCTCTTTCTTAACTCCCTCTCTGGAAGAGACATCTACCTTAGGAGGTCAGAGGCATTCTTGCATTATAACAAAAAGAATGTAATTGGCTTACTTGAAATCAAAAGGGAACTTGTCTTGATTTATCTCAGACTGTCTGGCTTTACAGATATTAAATTCAAATACAGAGGAGAGTAGACAAGAAGTTCAGTGATAGTGTTAAATTTGGGCTCTGCTGGGGCCCTTCTGTTTCTGGACAGTATTCATTTTGAGATCATAAAAGGCTTTATTGCTTATTTGTCAAAAAAAATTTGACTTTCAAGTATGGAAGAGCATCTGCAGGTTTAATTGTGTTTAGAAAGTAGGTCCTACACTTGGTGCTAAGCATTTAATGATCCATACACAAATAATATTACATTAGTGTTGATTCTAGACAAGGCATGCTCAAAGGACCTTGTAGAAAGTTATAAGGCCGATGGAAGAAGTAGTGGACAATTCCCCACCTTTGTCTCTTATTCACAGAATCACTAAATCGCTATGGGTGGAAAAGATCTTTAAGATCATCAAGTCCAACCGTTGTCTGACACTACCAGGGCCAACACTACACCATATTCTTAAGCACCACCTCTAGATGGCTTTTAAATACATCCAGGGATAGCAATTCATCAACCTCCCTGGGCAGCCTGTTCCAGTTTCTGATAACCTTTTTGGCATAGAATTTTTTTCCTAATGTCCACCCTACACATCCCCGGGCATCACTTGAGACCTTTTCCTCTTGTCCTATCAGTTGTGACTTGTGAGAAGAGACCAACACCCACTGCTCTACAACCTCCTTTCAGGTAGTTGTAGAGAGCAATGAAGTCTCCCCTCAGCCCTCTTTTCTCCAGACTAAACAACACCAGCTCCTTCAGTCGCTCCTCAAAAGACTTATTCTCAAGACCCTTAATCAGTTTTGTTGCCCTTCTCTGGATCTACTCCAACACCTCAATGTCTTTCTTATACTGCGGTGCCCCAAACTGAACACAGTACTCAAGGTGCAGCCTCACCAGTGCCGAGTACAGAGGAACAATCACTTTCCTAGTCCTTCTGGCCACACTAGTCCTGAGGCAGGCCAGGATGCCATTGGCCTCCTTGGCCACCTGAGCACACTGGTGTTATTGTGGGGATTTCTATTGCTCAAGCGTAGGCTGTTTTTAAATGCTTAATAGAAGAGAGGGGCCAAACTAGACAAGAAGTCCAAAAGCACTGGAGTTGGATGCTGTCAAAATCATTTTTAAGTTCTTCTTAAAAAGGCTTAAGCAGAATTTACATCAATTAGATGCTGGAAGTATTCTCCATGTACCTGCAAGTGATTCATTCAAGTAGCTGCTGTATCAGTCATTTGAATGGGCTGAAGTATATTCCAAGTGGAAGGCACTAATGCTACACTACAAAGTGATATTTTAGATAGAAGCTGCAGGAGGAATTCCAGGGAATTCAGCCATAATCGTGGAGTACTCACAGTTATAAAACTCTGTAATCTGGGAGGGATTGCAAATGCATTTGCAGAATCAGCTGATTGATATGAAAGGGCCACAGAACATACTATATATGAAATGTTACTGCATTGTTCTCTGCCCTGACTTTTATGCGCATACTTATTTTTCTGACTACCAGCATCAGTGAATGCATTTTCCAGAGGCAGGAATTGCATTTCTTACTGGGATACTAGGGAGAAGCTTTGCAGTAGTCCAGGGTAATACCTTATTTCCCTTTCTCCCTTCCCTTTGCAAATCAACAATAACAAAAATCATTATCTGGTTGTTATTACAAACCAGGATCAGGAGTTAAGGGAAGCTGTAGGGTGGCTGCATCATAACACTCATAAGTGTCTTTAGAAGGACCTTCAGAACAGAGACTGGCATTTTTACAATCTCAAGGAAAGAGCTGCTCTCACAAAGACAACGACAGCTTTTTCACTAAAAGGTTAAGGCATAGTATGCCTTGCTGGTCTCCTCAATTTATTGTGCCCACTCCACATGGAACTAAAGGAACTTGGTTTTCAGAAGAATCAGAAAAAGATGTATTTTTGAAAATGTTGAAGACAAAGATTTAGGAATTGTAGTCCAAGAAAGAAAGGGATTAGACATTTTCTTCATTTTTTTCCCTCTGTCAGCTCTTAAACACCAATTTAGACCATGTCAGGGAATACCATAGTAACCACTTAACCTCTTTTCAGAGCCTGTTGTGTTTCAGTTTAGTTCAACAACAAGCTTAACTGGCATTTGAAGCACTTTGCATTGTACCTGTGACAGGAATTAGCACCAAATGCCCTTATTTTAGAGAAATAAGTTAGAATTTAGAACATAATACTGTATTTTCAGTTCAGTGGTATTAAGCCTTTATTGTTTTTATGCTAATAATTTAAGAGGTAGAGTACATGAATTTAGGATATATTACCAGGTCTTATTTCCAGGTTAAATGGATGACAGACAGCAGTTAACTCATTCCTATAGCTACCTGTTGATTGTATCATGAAACTTGGCCTTCCACCAAAGGCCAGAGAAATTCCTCACATTGGCTGATGTGTTGTTGGTGTGGTCCAGGTGATGCAGCTGGGAGGTTTTAGTACAATCAACCTTATGCTTCTTTCCTCTGTCTTTTCTGTGGCTTTCTACAGCTTACTCTGTGATTGTTATAACTAGAGAAACACTCAGGATGTGATGATTTAAATTAGATTCTAAAAGCCTTTGGAATAGCGTAGGCTTTTTCTCTTGTTCATGTCCAATTTAGTCTGGGCAGGATGCTGTTGTACAAAATAATAACTTGCAAAAAAAACCCCTTTTCATAGAATATCTGTTTCTGCATTGTTCCCTTGTAGGCTAATGGAGAACTGACATTTCCAGTTTTTAAGATCTTGAAGTCTACAACATACACACAATTATTTTTGAAGGACCAATTATAGCTAGCCTTTCAATTTCAGTCACACAGATCAAAGCAAATATTGTTATACTTGGATGTTCTTAGGTAACTCTACATAATATTTAAAGAGATTAACAAGATATAAATGCTTTTCTGTATCTTATCTGAGCATGAACATTTATAATGCTGGTGCTGTATAGTTCATATTTTTTTAACCTGACATCTGGAATTCCAATAATTAGGAATTTTACTTCAAGAATAATGTCACTATCTGAAGATCAAACCATTTCTCTTCTCTCTGTCTCTCCAGTCTTTCACAGCACTGGCTGCATGAACAGAGAAAATAAAAAAAATCCAGACTGATCTCTCAGTTTCATAATCTTCTGAGTGTTTGGGGTTTTTGTAACCTTTTTTTTTTTTTTAACTTCTACCTTTTTTCTATATACCTGAGTCAGTTAATAATGAAGTTGCATTTTTTAGGCTCTAGTCTAAAGTTACTGTTGCTTTTTAGTATCTATGTTGACAGAGATCAAAGTTCTGTGAATCACTCCACCTCCTCACTTCTCAGAGTATTCTTACTCTGTGTGTGTAGATGCCTGAGTTGTAGACCTGAGTATGGAGCAGAAATACATCTTTGTTTTATGATGCATCTTCTGTGATAGAAGCTTTTGTGCAAACTAATAGTTTTACAAGCAGCCCTTAATTGCATTGCCTGGGACTTTTTGTTTCAGATGGCTGCCTGGCTGGCTCACTCGCCAGATGGATGGAGTGGTACTGTGGTTGGTTTGTCTCCTGGCAGAGTTTTCAGAGTAGGATTTTTTTCTGTGGACAGCTTGAGTATGGTCGCTGACACAGAATTACTACTCCTACTGTCTCCTTAGAGCAGAACACAACTCACTTTGAGCTATAATCACCAGTGTGTGGACTCAATTAATTTCTGATCTCCTTTTGGACCCAGATGTTACCTCAATGTATTTCTTCCATGCCAAGCACTAGATGAAAAGAAATACCTGAAACTGAATCTAGTGACATGGAGACAAAGACATTTTGCTTGAGCATTGTGTCTGCAATTACAACTATAGAAACGGTGCCAAAGGTAGAAGTTTCCAAACTAGTAGTGAGAAAGAGAGTTCTAAGTGGTATGTTATTGCTGTTTGATCATCTGGATGCATTCACCTACAATAGAACAGAATTAGGAGTTATTGCTACTTTGCTGTCACTGATAACAGTCACTAAATTTGGGAACCCTTCTCTACTGCTTTTTCCACTTGTGGCTGACCTTGAGTTCAAATCTCTTCTTAGATAGAGACCTTTCCATAAAATTCTAACCTAAGTCATTCCCTTGATGATTACTATTATGTAATTTCTAAGTTTTATAAGTTGCTTCTGATGCCACCTGTGTAGAACGTGGCTCTGCAGCTTCTCAGTGGTATGGATGGTAGTGGGCAGGCAGCGCCTGAGCTTTCTATCAGATCCTTAACCAATTTTAAGAACCTCTTAAATTACTTCTGGTAATCTTCCGATCTACTGGGTTGTCTGGAATCTAGTTATTTTACCTTTGTTTTTTCCATATCTTTCTTCAGTAACTGTGAAAATTAACAGGAAGATCTCTGTTGATGAGTGGAGATCAGGCTTCAAAACTGGCAGCAGCTCATTTTCATGTGAGTGCCCTGAGGGCTGCAGCTGACATAACCTCACTGTTAATGCCCAGCCTAGAATTAGATATCAGCAGGTTATGCTGAAATTGTTTTTCACTCATTTAGACTTTCACATTAATCAGTCAGGCTGAACATTAATTTTCTGTGATGATTTAGAGCATGCAAGTTTTCCAGGAGATATGGGTCATTTGAATTAATTTTGCTTACTCTATTTTTTTTGCTTGTACTTACTGTGCACAAACTAGGTACAACGGTTACAGGTCTGACACAAAGTAAGAGCTACAGTTCTTGCACAGCACATCTCTATAACCCATGATTTCTTACATTTTCTTTTTCTATCATACTTAAACATAAACTTACATATGACAATATGTCAAAGCCCTTCAAAAAAACCCACCTTAACTTCATATGCCATGAAAATATGTGCATGCTTCTCCATTTTTTTTTTTTTTTTTTTTTTTACAATGAGGACAAATTTGTCTCATTGGAATTTGGTATAGTAAATGATGATTTTCTCTAGATACAGAATCGTGCTTTTCTACATACCCTTTAAATCATTAAGTCATTTAAAATCTCTTAAAAGACATGATTATTTCTTCAGAATGTCTGTGATAAACTATTACTTGATTTCTTAGTAGAGAACTGTATGTTTTGGGTTTTATCCATCAGCCTAAAGGAAAAATATGCACATTTAGTCTATTGAAAGTTACAACTTCTATGATTTAAAACATAACATCCCGAACCTAATATTTTCTGGTATATGATAATTTTAAATGAGAACAGATTTTAATGAAGCTCTACTAGATTTGCTGCTGCAATCATATGTTCTAGAATGACTTGAGAATATTGGCTTCCTGCTTGGATTTCATCTGTAGATTTCTGCAATTGGCGTAAGTTGCTGTGAGCACAAACACCAGTCACATTATGTAAGAATTTAAGGCTCTGAAACTTTCCTGTTTATATGTTCCCTGTCATGAAAACTTGCTGCTAATGAGCTTTCAAGCACAATCACTACATATAAAGTGGTGAATATTTTGTGAATAAACACTGGGACATGCTCCTTAGCATTTTTAGCTCATCTGTTCCTGGATTCCTTGGGTTTGTTGCCAGAAGGCACCACTATATGAGTTCTTATAACTCACTGAGGATGACAGGTCTTTAAATCTGATCTATTTTAGTTGCATTGAGCGTAGACTAGCTAACATCAGAATTTTCTGTCTGAAAAAAACCCAACCAAAAACAACCCTCACATTTCAAAAAACTTTGTTTTGGTTAGAAATACTATTTCCTATCAGATAGGGTATTTTTCTAAATGACGTTAGGTTGTCTGCCCTAAATCTAGAAGACTCCTAGATTGTCAAGGAACATTTTAAATAACCTCCTGTAATCAAACTCAACTTAGGAAAAAGGCAACATCCAGGAGATAGTAGTGTTCCTCCTGTGTCAAGTTGCAGGGAAGGTGGCATGAGAAAACTCCCTTACAAGCTTGAAAGTTAGACCTTGCTTGGTTTGGGAGTTCCCTCTGATTCTCAGAGCATTTTGTCCTGGCCGAATGGCCATAGACTGCAGATCCCAAAAGCTCAGATTTCCTCATGGCATCCTGACTTTCAGCATTATCCTGCATGTTTTTAGTGGGAATAAACAAAAAACCAAGTCTCTCATGAAACATTTTAATATCATGTAATAAAAATTTTGTGGAAATGCCACTGAAAAATTCTGTATGAGACCTTATTGACAATGGATGCAAAGAGAAGGCTGCTGGAAGTAGACCAGCATCTGTTATAGGCAGCTTTGCACAACTGCTGGAAAACTCTTAGAGGGTCTTCAAACCCAAAGTGTTTGCAAGCTACTGATTTAAAGACATTAGTAGATGGAAAAAATAATCCATCCCTTATAACTTCACCAGTTACTCTATCTCTGTTAAAAATATGCAATTTATTTGCTATTTGAATGTTACTGGATTTTACTCCAAGTCATTGATTCTTGTTATGCTCTTCTTCAGTACATTCAAGCTATTTAATACATGATGCTTCCTCCTCTCTACACTACTTATGCACTGTAATCAAGTCACTTCCAATTCTCTATTAAGAAAGTTGCAGAAATTAATCTTTTATGTTTTTCATGCTCAGGCTGTTTCACCATTTTTTCCAATAAGAGTTGAGACTTTTTACCTTCTTTGTAGTTTTCAGCATCTTAAAAAAAAAATATATGTACACAAGAACTGTGTGCAGTATACTTTTTATCTTTGTCAGACATGCAAAGTCACCAGCTTCATCTGCTAACTTATACTATTGAATGATTTGCACATCATTACACTAGCTTTTTGCTGTCTGTAGCTTAGGACCCTAAATCCTCAGCAGGAAGTACTGCCTTGTAAAATGTCTTTCCTGATTCACTAGATACTTATAAACAGTCTGAGTTCTTTGTCTTAGGAGGTAGAATTTTTGCTTTTGGCTGTATGACAATGTGTGACTGATTACAGCTTAGTGATTTAGCATTTTCTCTCTTACGAACCTGTTGCATTATTATTATTTACCATTATGATAACTTTTGTGTTCCCTGCTTATTTTATCAGCAGAAGTATCTTCCACATCTATAAAAACAGCAGTAGACCTTGAACAGAAAAAAATATTTTTGCATGTTTCCTTCATCAACCATATTTACAATCATCAAATATTGAATCTGGTTTTAGTTGAAAAGATCTATTTTTGATAAAACCATTTGCCTTCACATTCATTATCTTCAATATCCTTTAATCAACATTAATACAAACTTTGATGAGTTCTTCCTTTGTTTCACCTGGGCTTGATAAAAGGCAAATTGCTGATAGATAACACCTTCATCCCACTTGGCCTTTTTTTGAGTAAGATGGGCATAACATTAGCATTGTTTCAGTCTTCTGGAATTTCCCTTGTGATCTAAGATTTATTAAAAATGAACATCATTGAGCCAGAGATCTCAAGATAAGTGCTGTCTTCTTTCCTAGATTTTTATGGATGACTGCGGTGACCTCTTTCTTTTTACTGAAGAGATTAATGAAATTCAGTGTGTGGTACTGATTGCTATGATGAACTTTGATGAGCTGTCTTGTCATCCTAAAGAATATGTTAAGAGAGTTTTTCAAAGTGTAATAGCCAAGGGAAGTGGAGTAATAAAAGAGGCTTTTGCCAGTATGTATTTATCAGAAAACTTGAATATCTTTCAGTAGTTTTATTAAAATATATTTTTGAATGCTTAGTTTAAGAAGTGGATATAAACCTGGTATGGAAAAGTCAATATATTTTAATAGCTACCACTAGTTAGAAGGGATTCATTCTTGAACTGAGCACAAATATTTAATGAACTGAACTTAAAACTGACAATGCCAGGCACTGTAGAAGGAGGCATGTATTAATTTCATCATTTCAATTGGAACCAAAGACAAAAACATTAAAACTCTATGAGAAAGTATTTTACATATTTCTGACTTCCCTGAAACTAGGAAGCTCTAGAACAAGAATGGCTTTGAGCTTTTTTGAGGATTTTCAAATTGCCTGTTTTCCAGCTGTATATCATTCATTCCATCTTGTATTTTTAGTCAGCTTTGATGCTCTGGAAAAAACTCCAGTACAAAATTCAGTAAAAGAGGACAATGTAATAAAACTTTTAAATTAAGAGCAGTGGTACAGAAAGGGCTTTCAAATACTCTTTGTGCTAGGAGCACAGAAGCAGTAGATGAAAATAAAAGATGACAGTGACCCAGGTAAAATTATTCTTGAAGAAAAGTCTTCTCCATCTTGATAAATTACAGGTGGAGAACTGTCTTGTTATAAGACTCTATCTGTCAGCTGTTAACCTACATCAGCTGTCTATGGTTTTCCCATTAGCAAATCCAGTTCCTTATCATCTTGCTGTGCAGTCCCCTGTTTGCAGCTTTTCCCAGTCACTGTTGTGGTTGTAGTGCAATAAGGACACTGACCTGCATGTATGGCTGAGTTGTCTTCTTGGGGGGGGGAGGAAGGCACAAGCTGGTCTTAGCACAGAGTTGTGTTGTATGCTGCCCTGGAAGCTGGGGAGCATGGTAAGTAGGTTCCTGTAAATTTAATGGAAAGCAATGCTTTAAAGAGGATAGATGCTCAGATTCTTGTTCAGTTCGGGGAAGCCCTTGAGTATGTGCCAGGTCTTATGTGTTCTGTTTGGTGTGCCTCAGGCTAATGAGAAAGTTTCTAGGTTTAAAATAATGACATCACCTACTGTGTTTTGCCTAATAGCTAATTTAGGAAATTTTTGTATTGTGTGGGGTATGTGACTGGGGTCATGG
Organism: Actenoides lindsayi; assembly: GCA_025331215.1. Taxonomy (NCBI): domain Eukaryota; kingdom Metazoa; phylum Chordata; class Aves; order Coraciiformes; family Alcedinidae; genus Actenoides; species Actenoides lindsayi. The sequence goes on along the minus strand of WTSP01005332.1, from coordinate 23,496 downwards.
AAACTAGCTGGAAGTAGGGCTGGGGGTTGTTATGGAGGAACATGAAAGTTGTACTGGTGTCACAGCAAGCAATAGATGAGAGAAAGGAGGACATTTATCTGTAGGAGCTGAGTGAATCAAGCTGTGCTAGTGTCATTGCAAATGGAGCCATTTATTTATAATCTATCTGGGACTGGTACAAAGTGGAAGATCTTTTTGTCTTGGTAGTTTGTTGCAGAGTAAAAGGAAGAAGATAGCTGGCTATGAGGGTAATCTACAAATTCCACTGGATTTCTCTTTGTGGCTCTTGCAAAACAAATAGAAATATACTGTACAACTTCAGTAGTGGAGGCACTGAATTCACCTGACAGTCCTTCCCTGTGGCTGTTGAATTTCAGCAGAATTTACCAGCAGCCATAGATGGTTACTCATTCCATCATGTCAATCATTCCCACCTACTGCTTTGTTTAATCTGTTTGTTCTGTCTTTCTTAATTGATAGTGTATGGTCACCATAGCAAGGACTCTTCATGACAGATTTTTTTAATACAGTACCACATCCAGTGGTACATCATACAAGTAAGAAATTAGTTATTAATTTCATTCTTAATTACAGTTCTCCTGTGTACTGATACTGATTATTTTTGGATGTCTGCTGTAACTCCAATCCATAATCTCAAGTTTTAGAGTCAATCTAAGTCATTCTTGGTGATAGAAACTACATTAACTAGGCATTCAAGTGGCCGTACCTAATATGAGAGAGATTTTCATATCAGGCAAGGGTGCTGTACTGTGGCTTCCTGCACCCTGTCACAGGAGGACAAGAACTTTCTGTAGAGGGACTGCAATGCACATATAATTATGGAAAAACTTTGTCATTTGATTTCTCACAGTGTCTGATAAGCAAAAAAAAAAAAAAATCTTTCAAATGTATTACATTTCCTTTCAATGTTGTACTTAGCCTACTCACTAGAAGACTAGCCTTGTGACATGCTATAGTTAATAAGTTTTCCATGCTGTCAAAAGTAATAATATTAATATGCCATTCAGTTAAATTAATTTTGTTTTGTGCACTGGTCTGGATAAACGTGAGTGACATTTAGAAATATGATCAGACAGGAGCTGAGGAGAAGCCAAGTGGCAAAATAGAGTGAAATGCAATCATTAAAGCGGAGCAGCCAGCTGCAAGCATTTGTGGGTAGGCAAAGAGTTACAGCAAACCAGGCTATGATGTTCAGACATGTATCTTTCTTTTAATTCATTCCTCCCTTACTCATTTATTTAAGAAATTAATTTTCTCCTTGTTTAATTGAGAACTCAGTCTGTTTGGTAGCATGGTCTCTTGTTTGGAAATCAAAGAGTACGTTTTTGATAATCTTTGATTTCAAGTGTCTTCAGCCACAGAGTTCCTCATTTGGCAAGAGGCAGCTGATTGTAATGCTTTTAAACTGATGACCGTGAAGTGTCATTTTCTGCTAATAATAAGAGTTTCTTCTTTCCATTCCTCTGCTTTTTAGAAAGCAGTAATTCTCTAAACAGTTAAGAATGTAATGAAGAGGACTAAAAGGAGAAAGCTGACAAAACCTGACTTGTGAATTTGAACCACACAATGTTATTAAAAAAAATACTGCCCAACTTGCTTTCAAGTCTGATTTGCTGTTATGTTGGAGAATATTGTGTAGTTAGGGCAGTTAAAAGAAATATAGTCTACAACCTTTCTGTGTATATGTATTGCAATAACAAGACAGACATTTGTGAAGAATTTCTTTGTCAAGTAGTGCTATTCAGGGCTGGGAGGGGAGTAGATTTTTATTTCCACAGAAAGATCTGCTAGTTCTGTTCCCTTTAAGCAACCGTAAATAGTGCTGGCGTGCAGAAGTTGTATCACAAAGGAGTCAGAGAGTAGGACTGTAGTAGGGAAATCAATCAAAAGGATATGCGATTAAGCTATTTTTATTGGCTTTTCCTCACTCTTACTTTATACCATGACTGTATCCCTACAGATACCACCTCCTGATGTCTTTAATAAATTCACTTTGTTTGATCGTTCCCTGTCTGCTCTAAAACTTCTCCCTTTTAAAACTTACTTCAGGCACTTTTGCTTCTATTTCTATTCTCTGTTCCCGTGGGATCAGACTCCTTTCCATCTCCTCTTTAGCCTGTTATCACTGCTAGTCCCTTTTTTACGGCATCTGAAAAAATCCCTCTGGATCTTTGCCTCAAGAACCCTTTGTTTCTTCTGAAATCTCCTGCTCTAACCTATTTCAGTTTATTTTGCTTCTTAATTTACTAGTTATGTGGCTTGTAACTGAACACTTTACATTAATAGGAGCTTCCTTTTATGATCAAGTTTGTGCATTTAAAGAGGGTATAACCTATGAAGACACTTCTGAAATAATGTTAGTAAAATCAATCAGGAGATATTTTTGATCACAGACACTCTGTACTTGCATTTTAAAAGACAAGTACATTGTTCCTGTGAATAAAGATTGATCCTTGAATAAGGAACCACACAGTAGGGTGCTCGTCTATTCATATTTCATTGTTTTAAAATATTTTCTTCAAAAGAGCAGTAGGTACAGTCATGAAGAAGGCTCTTCCTTCTCTCCAGAGGCAGTTAGCATGTATTTACTGCGAGCTGTGTAACAGCATGGCTGCTCCGTTCATGGCCATGAAATTCTTTTGGGCAGCAAAGAAATTATTCTGCTTGTCAAATTAATGGTTTAGCTATTAAAGTCCTGAAGTTTATACTGACTGTGTTTATACTTAACATTTTGCAAGTCTGAAATAGCTACTTCTGTAATCAACCTTTTTGACTGAAAAGGTGGGGGAGAGCTCTGTTTTTTCTATTCGCTCTCAGGGCTTTATCCCGAAAGTAGTTTATAGACTTTGGGGTACAGTGGTACTTGGAGTGTATACATATTCATGTGATAGTCTCCAAAAATGCTATAATAATGGGCTGACACATTAGCTCCAGCTTTTATTTCTCTTTCTGGTTCTTCTTTCCTTATCTTTCCCTGCTGCACCATCTATTTCTAGCCTATTTATGCAAACTGAGTTTTAAGAGCTTCTTGCTCACTTCCCACTCCTTTGCCTAATTGTGGCAGAATTGTCTTCATGTTGTGGGGTCATCTGGTCCCTGATTTGCAAGCATACGAGAAAAAGATTGTATTTCTTTCCTGATTATACCTATTGCAGGTTTGAAATTTTCTGCTTTGTTCTTTAACCATGTATTTATCAAAAATCCAATACCTTTGAAGCTATAAATGTCAAATACAGCTGTTTTGGCAATAAAATTTCATATTTAAATTTAAAAAAAAAACAAACCAAAAAACCCCCGAAGTCAAACAAACCAGTGTTTCCTTTTCCCAGTATGTTTCTTATTTGTCCTAGGAGGTGTGGAGGAGCAATGCTTTCCCAGCTGTAGATCTCAGTTATGTGTATGAGTTGCTAATTCTACCCACTTACTATGGTGGCTTAATTTAAGTTGCAGCCAGTCTACATCATCTGTTTCTGCATCCATGTGATTCTGTCACTAGTATCGTTGTAACACCTTTGTGGCTTAATGTATTCATGGTTTACATGCCAAGAAAAGGAATTTGATGGATTTGAGATCTCCATGTGTAGACAGAATACAGTGGCCTCAAAATCATCTGAAACCTGTGGAATTAGGATTGGAGATTATGCCATTACAGTTTACCTGGGTTTCCTGAATTTGAAAGACTGATTTAGCTTATAACCCAGTTTATGCTGTCCCTGTTTTCTTTGCAGAGTTTTAATTAATTTCAGTTGGTGTGAAAACTATACAGTGAACATTATGAGCTTCCATTGTAAATACTAATTGGTGAAAGATTTTGGGTCTTTGCCCATAAGCCACATCCTATTGTGTTTCTCTCAGGCTTATGCAAATATCCACAATCAAAACCAGGTATTGGACACCCACAGTGTTTAGATCATTCCTCTACTGACTATTTTGGAGTCTTGGATCCAATAAGGAAAAAGCATATGGTGCTGTGGCTCGTTATTTTGATATTGTTTTACCAAGAGAGCTGCAAGCATCAACTTTCTCATAATATCTTCCAGAAAAATGTGGAGAATGTTTATATTAAGGAGATGGATATCTCTGTTAGCAATTCTACAGTGCGAATGAGAATAATCTGCATAAATAGCATTTTTCTCTGTAACTCGTTAGGAGAGTGTACTGGCAAGACAAAAATGACTACTGACGAAGACAGGAAGAAACATGAGACAGGCAGGAGCCACTTAGAGTCATCTCTAAAAGCCCAGGTTCTCAACAGGACTTCAAATGGCCTTTTCTAAGCTGAAGCAGCATTAGCAGCACTGTTTATGTCATTTATGTTCTGCTTCATTGCATCCTCTTTTAAATGTAATGAAGTTATGAAGTTGCTTAGATGGAGTGTGTCTTTTGATTGGTGTTTAGGCATTATACATGAATAGGTTAATGTCTGTGAACCTCCCAGCTGGAAGTTTCTAACACTAACTTACAGTTTCCATCAGAGTTCAAAGTAATTTACTAACATAAATTATTTATACACAGGACTGAAAGAAATCCATAATAACAATAAGGCACCTCCATGAGATAATCACCATACCAGAAGCACTCATCTGTACGTTATAGCCCTGCAGGGGCTTGTAATTATCTCCTGCAAACCACACCTCTATTGATTGCGTTTTGCTTCATTGCAGTGCTGCCACTTGCAGTATTTTGCCTGACAAATATTTTTAAAATTAAAAAAAAAAGACAAGAAACCACCACATTTTAGGAATAGAAAACTACATGTCAATCATGAAAAGAAAAAATGTTCAAAGTACAAGAAATACTGTTAATACACATTTTAATAACAACAAAGTACTAAATGTGATTCTGTATGCATTTAAAGAGGTACCCATCCTTTTTCATCAAGTAATTCTCTGGAATGAGCCCATCATCTGCTACCATTTCCCCTGGCTTCCTAGTGATCTATGGAAAACTGGCTGTTTACATGATGCTGACTGCTTCTCTGTGCTTCCTGCAGCTAAAATTACATTAAAAGAGGCTAAAAATGCATTAAATGCTCTCATAAAATTACTCTTCTGTGTAGACAAATGCGGTATTTGCACAGAAGCATAGCATGATTACAGATGGAGAAAGGCTGGTGAGACATTATGGTCTCTGTGGCAATGTGTTTGTAGAGTACCTCCTCCAGCCTCTGCTGAAGCACTCGGATCAGAAGCAACAATCCTAACACCCATTTTATGCTTACTAAACATACTCTAGTCTCCACACAAGTACAAAAAACCCAAACAAAAAAAAAAGGGGGGGGGGGGGCGGAGCAAGGACAGCAGAAAACAAAACTAGCGAAACAACAACCCTCAAAGGAACACTTAGAAACATGGTACTAATTAACAGTACCTTCCAAACTAGATGTTTAGATACTCTGTCAATGAGGTACATTTCTGAGGAATACAAGTTTTGGTGCTGTTACAACCAAAGCTCTGTGTAGTGAATCTAGAGGTGATTGAATGCCAGGTGATAACATGGGTACAAAGGTCTCTAAGATGGGAACCTAAAACAAGCTTTCCAATATACCCTGTTGCAGTCTTATTCAGAATCAACTAGGCTAATTTAAACCAAGTCTACGATGTAATAGAACAGTGATCACAGAGAACAGCAGGCCACTGGGTGAGCTGTGATCAAGGTAATGCAAGTCAATATGAAATTGATTTCTTCCTTTCTGAACAAGCTGCAAGCGATAGATCAACTTCACCATTAGACTAGTTGATATGGACTTCCAAAACCAAACATCAGGGGAACAGGAATGTGTTTTGCTGTTATCATGCCATTGCAGGCCCAGCCAAGTACCAGCTATGAGGACTGCATGGCTGAAATCTGTATTTTCATGGTCTGAATCCATGCTGGGATTTATAACAGTACATGCAGACAGGGAGGAATAGTAAGTCCTTCCACAGCCGTGCAGTCCTTGCTGTGAAAGACATCTTAGGTTCTTCTAGATATGAGTTAAAATATATTTTTTTTTTATATGAGGATCTGTTCTTTTGAGCAAAGTTATAACATCTTTATAGCCTCCTGGGTCAGATAAAGGTCTCTAAGATGCTGCTCCCCAACTTCCCTGTTTGCAGCCTTAAGAGTCCTAATCTACTTAGCTGTTCCTTCTGCAAAAGCTGTGTCATATCTTTGATCATTCCTGCTTGGAATCTTTCCCACTTCTACTCTACCCTTTTTGAGGTGGGGCGGACACCATAAATTTTCAAGATACTGGCACATATGCATTCTGACAGCATTTTTATATGCGATACACACATTTACCATCATGAGCTATTTTGTTTTCTTCTCTCTGAGCATTTCCTAACTATACATAACTGTGTTTGTTCTGTTTCCTGATCACTGGTGATCACCAAGCTGATGCTTTGCAGGGAACTATGTATTACAGTCTCTATGTGTCTCTTTCCCATCTTGTAATAATCAATTCAGAGTCTGTCACGTTATAGGTATTATTGCAGCTTCTAAGGTTGTTTTGGTTTTCTTTAAATTAAAAGGAACAGTAACTACATGATATTGTTCTTAATATATATCACTTCAATCCATTGTTAGGAAGAGCAAAGAATCCCACATCTACAAGGAACTCTTCTGAGACAAGACCACACACCTTCTGATAAGGGAGCAAGATGTGAATTCTGAACTATAGCTGAGCATCTGGCATGCACCCTTCAAATGACTATACTGCAGATGTTTATCCAAACATGGATGAAAAGGGAGAGAACTGACACCCATGCTGGAAATTAGGCTTAGGGCATGAAGTTCAGTTTCTCTTGAATGGCTTGGAAGCTTGAACTTCCAGCTGGTTCTTTTTACACGGATTGTAAAGCCCTTAGGACATGGCCTGTCTTTTCTCTAGGAAATTCCCACTACATACATGAATATGTAAGCCAGTTACTCTCAGTAGTGTTCCTCCAGCCTTTTAGGTAAGGTTCTGACTTATCTCTTTCCCCTTGGTTCTTTGAACCTAGTAAATTGCCATGTTCCTTTTGCATTTGTGGTAAGGAGAAAAGGTACATTTAAAAAAAAAAAAAATCACCTTTTTTTGTCTTAACAAAAACCTTGGATACACCCCTAAAACTTTTCAACAGCTAACCTTCCAATTTCTAACAAAACACTAGAACTGAAGAGATATATCTTCATAGAAATGTACTTTTTACTCTACTATCAGAATTAATTGTGGAAATAGACATATGCCATAAGAACTACTGTCTTTGTAGGAGAAACACTGCTGTCTGAAATGCTTTATTAGACTGTTCAGTGTAACCTGATTCTTCTTGTCTCGAAAGCAACCTTGTCACTCCCCTAGAGATACCAAAGGAAGGAGGAACGTGGCTTGGATGATCCTAGTGATCATTTTAAAGTAGTATTCTCCTCTTTGTCTCTCTCCCTCTCTCATATCTGCAAGTTCAAATCTATTAGTCCTCCTTTTAAAACAAAGTTCCTGTAATTCTGAACATAACTCAGCCTTTTCCTCTTTGCCAGGACTGTTACTAAGCAATGAATAGCAAAAAGTGGTATTTGGCAGGATCCCAGATGATAGACCACGAAACTGAAGACAAAACTAAATCCTTCCAGCCATTCCTGATATGAGAAGGGATGTGCTGTTTGCTTTCCTGATCTATATTTGCCATTTGTTGGGTTTTTTTTCTGTGAAATAGGAGAAAAATAATTATTTTTTTTTTATACTGAATATTTTGTGCTTTTTGTGTTCTATACTTTTTGCTGTTGTAATGAAGTGTCATGAGAAAGTTTCATGGAAAGCAGTCTAGTAGTTGTGTATGCATGTGTGTTAATTGATTCCCATGGAAACACAAATTGGGGAAAAAAGAAAAACAAACCAAAAAAAACCCAACACACACAAAAAAAACCCCACAAAACAGTCATGACTTGATTTAAAGGGCAAACAGCATTTGTGGGATCCTAATTGTCAGAGGTGAAATGCTGAGCAGTAAAACTTCCATTGTAGCCAGCACATATCTTGTCATTTTGCTCCATACATGACAGTTGCTGTGGACTCCAGTTGCTGCAAGAAACTTGAGTTTATCAAGGATTTAAGCTGGGCAACTTGTGGCACATACCATATTGTTCATTTGAATGTTTTGTTTAACAGTAGGAGTTCGAGATGTAATTATGTTAATTTCCTGTGGGGCTTTCAAAATTGCATTTTTAAAAGGTACAAAAAGTGGTGAAAATTTAACACCATCTCTTGTTTGCTTTCATAGCAAGAAAAACTGGGTGATATCTGCTTCTCCCTGCGTTATGTGCCTACTGCTGGCAAACTGACTGTCGTCATTCTGGAGGCAAAGAACCTGAAGAAGATGGATGTTGGTGGACTATCAGGTATGTAGATGAAAATCTAGAATTTTTTTCAGGCTTGTAAAGGCATAAAATCAACTCATTTTCTATTGGAGACCTCTTGTTTGAGTAGGTAAAGGCCCTTGTTCACCATCTGAAAAAAATGGTTTGTGTTTTCTGAAAGTTAGGGCATGACTGAGTGTATGGGAATTCATTCTACCTTAAAAAAAAAAAGGAATTTTGTTATGAGTTGCATTTCACTCCAAGACAAGGTCTGAAGAGTTAAGTCAGATGACAGTATAAGCTCTCTGTACTTTCTTTCTCTCCTGTTGCCTGGAGATAAATGCAGACTACTCAGGCAAGAGAAAAAAAATCTGACTACAATTCCTATTGTCTGTTTAATCTCACAAAACATGAGCATTTCCCTGCAATGTTGCTGATAATACATAATAGAGGAACCTGCCACAGGTCACCGTGCTGCTGCTGGATGAGGTGCTAGGGTAACTGTTTCTACATTTGAAGGGCTCAGGTGTGATTGCTTCCACGTGCAGAGTTGGGGGTTCTCTGCAGTTGGGTGTACACTGGCATTTGAAATGACAGTCTTGCACTTGTGGTAGTCAGTGAGGTTGATATCTCCAACATGCTCAGTACCTACAAATAGTCTTTGTAGCCTTTCTTCATAGTAGGGCTATAAGCACTGTGAGTGAAATGATGTATGCCATCTCTAAGGGAGGGTGCAGTCAGAATACATGACGTCAGCAGAGAATAGAAGCTGTGTTCCAGGGACTTCCGTGTGGGCTTCTATTCTCTGCTGTGTCTGGAATTCAGATAAAAATTACTGTCTAAATTGCCAATTATCTAAGACAAAATTAAATAAGATGTTTTATAAGGAGAGGTCTTTCTATGAGAATTTTATTTTATATACTTTCTGTTTAAAAGAGACAATTTCTACCTGCCATTGAGAATGAGAATATTTCCAGCACAGCTTTAGAACTGAAATTTTTATAGTTGTCACTAATACACAGATGATGTAATTCCTGATTTTGAATTAGCAAGTGACAAGAAAATTGTTTTGCTTTTATTCTCTTATAATCTTAGCACAAGGTAAGAGTTATATCCAAATCACACAGAGAAATGTAAACCTGCTAAAAGCAATCCTGAAGGTTTTATTTACCACAATTGATGAACAATAACAGGAAGACCTTCACAAAGTGAGGGAAAACACTCTTACAAGTACTAGTTATGTTGTTCTTGATGTTGTTTTGTTTTTGTGTTTGGGGTTTTGTTTGTTTTTCTTTAATTTTACTTGTTTCTAAGGTCTTCTACTGCAGTGACAGACATCATAAAGTAAAAGACACCAAAACATTGCTGTAGTCATTACCTCACCTCAGTCAAGTCTAGCTATTTCTTGTCTGAAGTGGACACCGGATTAGGACACACCACTAGTAGTTTCCCTGATACTCATACTAAACAAATTGCAAATTACTTTTCTTAAGAACATTTACATCCTAATTGTTCCCTAATGAAAGATTAGATTCTTATAATGAGGAAGTGTGGGGGGTTTTGACTCAAATGTAGCTCTAATATCCAGACCATCTGTATTCTTTTCCAAGCTTTGTGATGGATAATGGGTACTCAACTCATAAGAAAAGGAAGAAAGGGGCAGGGGAAGCAGTAATGAACTGATGACCTTCTACAAACTTCAGATGGAAAATATAATGCATTGTGTTGGCAATAACTGGGGAAATGAATAGACTTACTCTCCTCTGTGCTGAAGCACACAGAAGACATTTAAATATATTTCTAGGAGACGACAGGTTTTGTTCCCCATTTTTAGGGCCATGCCAAACTAGAAACATCATGTTCTCTGGGAGACAAACAAACTCAGTGGGATACCATGGTTGTAGCAGGAATTCAAAAGTTGCTGACAGTGATAAATGGCAGTTAGTACGGTATTCCTGAGGTAGTAATTATAAATGAAATAATGTTGGTTTAAAGTGGATCCAGTATCTTTCATTAGGGAATTTATCTTTTGAATAAATTATGCAGAAATAACTTTTGAAATCAAGCTGAGATTCTGTTGTCATTACTCACACTAAATAATACCTACTCACGAAGTACCATACTGCTAAGTGGTAATGAAGTTGACAGGATTTTATCTCGATTAGCAAACACTTTTCCTACTAGTTTTGTTATTTTTGCTGGATACTAAAATGGCTTCCTTTATTTATTTTTTGTTGTTGTTGCAAAACTGAAAGTTATGCCTTGCAGGGGAGATGGAAAAATGTTAACAATCAAATGTGATCTCAAACTAAATGTTACCTTTATAATCAACAGCACTTACTGTCACCAAGGGAAAGCCATTAGGAAGAGGTGAAAATTATGTAGTTGACACAGATGGGGGGTGGGGGGAAATCTTAGCAAGTTGTCAAAAATAGGCAAAAAGTATCTAGTTTTGGAGTTTAGAACATGTCTTTTTTTTATTCTCTCCTATTTCGGAGAAGATGCTGGAAAAGCAGAGGACAGACATTTGGAAAGGGCTCTGCTCTCTCTTGCATCAAGCCTTTATGCCTCTCTGTGGAGTTTATCTGCCTTACAGAAAGGAGGAGCAAGGCCCTGGCTGCTGCAGGAGGTCTGACATAGTGCTGCCAAACATTCACAGCACAGTAGCGGCCGACCTTGCAATTTTCCTTCTGGCTGCATCTTTCCACATCCTGAGTATTACTGCTGCTAGTAAATATCTTCTATACCTTTGCACCTCAGAGATGTGGAAAGCTTTAGTATTTATGTTATCTTTAGTTCCAATACAAAGAACCAGTCACTGTGGCTCAGAAGTCTTCTGTACTTCTATTTAGAAATTTAATAAATCTGTAATTGTGGTCAATTGGATGTAAATGCACACTTGATTTTTGACATGTATATTTATATTGTGCAGATAGGTGCTTTTGTAACTGGGCTCTTGATAAAGAGCAAGAGACCCATCAAAATTGACTGAGTACTACCTCTTCCTAGCATTTCCACAGGACTTCTACTTGTGAAACCTTAATCCTGCTAGTCAGCATATATATGCTATTTAATGGTTACTACCATTAAAAAAAAAAAAGTGCCTTTATCTCCAACATTTTGAACTTTTCCATTAATTTTATTAGCAGTCAAAAGCCAAGCACAAATTACTTTGGAAACAGACAATAAAAGACAAGGGACTAATCATCAAATTCCTTAGACTCCTTATAACAAAACCAGATCACCCATCTGAACAATAAACTCCCAGGTCTTAAACTTAATTGCAACACCAGGCTGTGACTAAAGTAAACCTTGGCTCAAACACTGCAACTGTTTGGCCTCAGCTCATCAAGTCACCACAACAAGTGGAAATTATTAGTTCTGGTAAGGAAGGGCTTCTGGCAAACAATTATGCATGTTTTAAAATGGCATTTTAATTATTTAAATTATATTCAAATTCATTTTTAATTAATCTGACATCTGGCAGGTGATATGTAGGAATGTAAGGGATAGAGATTTTTATTTGTCTGAATTTGGTAAACTCTAGTTACATGACATTATAGTGGTCCTTCACCCAAAACATTTACAGGACTTAGAAAATTAGGTCTTACGGGTTCTTCAAGGAAATTTAAACTCCCAAGTCACTGTGCTGTTGTTTGGTTTTTTTGTTTTTTATTTCATTTAGGTGATTTGCAAAATTGGAAGTTTTCAAAACCAGTTTGCAGTTTAGTCTCCCTAAACAGGCCATATAGACATAGTCATCAATGCCATTCAGTTCACAAGGGTTGTCAATGAATTGGGATTCTTTATTCAGACTTACAACCCCTTCTGCTCCATAAAGAGGGCAGGAGTTATCTGCAGGTCCCCTGTGAGATATTCATTACAAGCAAAGTGGTAGTGATTTAAATGAGTATGAAGCTTTTATCTAAATTCATTTAATTCTTGTTTTGTATTTGTAGTTTTTAATTATTTTCTAAAGAAAAAAATGGTTGTTTAACCTTCAGCACATGTAGCTAGCAGCTAAATGTGGTCTGTGCACTAAATATGTCGCTGCTTTTTACTACAGAGTAAGATTCCCAATATTAATACTCATCTACACTGACTGTTCTGTAGATTTCTATGTATTCAGTCACCCTCCATTTGTATTTATTTTCATTCCTAACGTGAAGTAGAAGCTTTGATTTCATCTTCCAACAGCTTTGCCTTTTTTGACCAAGCCAATTGTTGAATTAAATTACGTGAATACATTGAAAAGCATTTTCCCTCTGAACTTTCAGAAGAGGCTGGGGCTGGCACCTGGACAGACCGTTGTTACGGGTGTTTAGCTAACCAGACCCTTTGGTTTAAAAAAAAAAAAGACATTTAAAAGCTTCAGAGATTGTACTGATGAAGTACTGTTTTGTATCGAAAGTAGCTGATAATAACTGTAAGCCTTACATGATAGCTTATCATCTTTTCAAGATTAATTTTAGTATGGTTTGTTCCTTCTAAAAATCTCTGAAAGCTGATATGGTTTTGTTCTCTGTGTATTATTTTAGCATGCTTAGGTCTTAGTGAATCTAATTGCCAGGAATGTATCCTAGTAGCAAGCAGTGTACCCTCCCCTTATCTCCTCAGCACTGCTGCCTCTTGCCACTGCCCCCAATCAGACTTGGAGTTTCAATGGGGAGGAGATGCTTTAGCTGGCATGGCCTCAGGTATTGCCTTAGGAACTGTTGCCAAGTAGCAAATATTATAGTAGACCGCAAACTGTACCTATTTATACCAAATTAATGCTTAGGAAGAACTGCAAGGAGAAGAGGATTGTCATTTCATCTATATGCTCTTCCTTCCCGCAGAAAGAGGCAGATACAGCTGTGAAGAGAAAGCAGCCCATGATCCAATCTATTATGTGTGAAAGCTAACTTCAATATTTATGTTATAGATACAAAAAGGTGCTGTGTATTTTCTGTTTGCCATACAAATACTAGAAATCAGAACCATCTTTGGGGACCAAATGGTACGACAGCAGAAATAAAGCTAGTTTTTTACATTTAGACATTTATTTTAAATATTGCATTCAAATTCAAAAGGCTCGATTGGATGTCTTAGAAAAGAATTGAAAAATGAAAAATTGTTTAGAGAGAAGCTCTTTGGAGACAGAGTGAATGCTCATAAATTATGCAGTCAGAGCATTCACTTCAATAACTTCATTAAAACATAAGAAACATTAAAAGCTAGCTAACACTAATGTAATATTATGGGAAGAGAAATACAGCAGTAGTGGCATGGCCTTGCTATAAGCAATATTGTAAGCATAACTCAATGAATATTAAGGGAAAAGAAAACAGCCTTATTAAAAGACAAATGTAAAAATAAAAAACAAACAACACCACCACAGCAGCTGCATTTGCAGCTTATCCTAAAGAATCCAACAGAGATCAGTACCGACAAATACTTTAAGATCTCTGCTTACTATGAGGATTTCTACAACATCTATTATCTCAGTATCTCTACTGTAATACATGGACAGAACTTCCAACAGTATGGCTGCTGTCTCTCGATCACTTGCAAAGTGGTCTTGCTGCATCACAGTAAATTCATTGTGGGCTCCCACAATGGTGATGGAATCGGTCACCAAATCTCCATCATGTTAAAATCTTTCTCTCCTGCCTGGATGAACATTTCTTTTGGCAACGTATTCCCTAAGACTGGGCAATAGGGAGCGGTGTCTTGTCTGAAATGGTCCTTTTTCAATGGATAAATAAGGTCTTGGGGAGTTGTTTCTTCTAATCCAAACTCAAGCCTTTGATAGCAAACCACCTTCTTCCTCAAGTTAAAAGCTGAAGAAGGCAATTCTCAAGTAAAAATATATTCCAAATTGCAATGTATTCACTATAGATGCCATGTTAAAGGATTCATAGGCTCTTATATTTCAGGGCATTTTGGAGAGTCTTATGAGGAAGCTGTCAGGTAATTGTCCAGTTTAGAGTGAGTACACAATTTCTACTGAATCATATGCTGCAGGCTATTGCACGCAATAATATATTATTAGATGAACCATCAAATGTGGTGATTCCTACATAGAAGCAGAATTGAATTGTTGTGATCTTTTTTTTTTTTTTTTTTTCCACCTATGCGTGGAAGGGGGAAAAGGAGATTGTGCCTGCTGATCACCAGTGAAGTTGTACAAAACATTTAGGCATTGCTTAGAGAAACCTTTGGACAAAAGCAGCTGTTGTCAGGTGTTTGAACAGCTTCTCGATTTGAGACGGGAAGGAAAGCTTATTGTATGTGTCCATCTCCTTAATCAAACACACTGGCCAAAGGTACAGCAAGGTCAGCACCCATCTGTGTGGACTCTATCAGCCAATAGTCATAATTTTCTAGCATTGCTATTGATTTCCCTCTACCCTCCATTCCCCAAAACAGAGAGCAGGAAGACTTCTTATTCCTTTATTTGATTAGCCACATCTAAATAATGTGTTTTGTGTGTGTTTGTATTCATGCTTCTTCTTGATTATAGTATGTTTTTATTTCATTATGAAGTCCCAAAGCAAGTGTGAAGATGTGTCTGTTAATTACTTATATGAAAATGAGATGGTTAATACTTTAGGTTTTCAAGCTCTACAAGAACTTCATAGCCAAGTGATTGGCTGTAAAATGGATGTAGAAATACTATAGATAGATTCTGGAGTCCTTAGGGAAATTAGTCAGTTCTCTCACAAGTAAGTTTAATTTACTTTTATTCTCTGAAAATCGCAGCCTATGTCATTTCTTCTAATGGGTTTGAAGAAAAAAATTAAAATATGAACTGAAAAAGAAAATGTCTTTTTTTTCATCTCTATAAATACAGTTTAGATCCATGCTTAAATGGTCACAGAAAGTGAGAAAAGTATAGTCAAGGGTATTTCCTTTTCAGGACTGTGTAAAGTCATACAGATTTTTGAGACAGCATGATGAGCATTTTATTAGCACTGTCAGGCAGATGAAGTTTGAAGGACTTCCTGAAGAAACAGAAACAAATTGAATTTAAAGTTTATACATTACTTTAATCCCACATGACTTTTTTTGTTCGTTTAATCCCATGTGGGCAAGAAAGATGATTAGTTTCTGCTAGATCTTCATGTGATTATGTCTTATAGGCCTCCTGACTCCACCATGTAACTCCTTTGCATGCGCATCTCAACAGAAGGAAACATGTCATAACTTAGACCCTTGTTCCTGATCCTAAATTATCCTTGATGGGAGCGGGGGTTGTATGCTGAGAAGGGAACTGTACATCTCCTCTAGTACACTGTGCTGAAAATATGTGTGGCACTAGAGCAAGTATATACTTCAGTATAAGAAGAGAGATGGGAAAACAGGTGTTTCTAGTTCTTTGTTGGTATTATTATTTTACATATATGCTTTATGGGTGATAGTTGGTCAAATGTGTTCACACATTTGGCAAGTGAAGCTCTCCACTGGCAGCTACAAGATTCTTATTAGTCAATAAAAATGGAAAAGCAGTTTTCCCATTGCCAATCCCAAAATTCATTTCCCCAAACCTTTCTAACTGAAGGGGGAGGTCAGGTCCTGCTCTTGCTTCTATTGATGCAGTTCCCAAAAGGTCCCATTACCTTTCTTGAGGTAAAAAGAGAGAATTATAATCTTGTTGCTGATTGAGATTGAGGTGCCAACATTCAGTTATTCTAGTTGTGCCTGTTGTGTGTATCAGGAGAGTGACATGAATCTCAGTGGGATTCCCTTTCCAAGTATTTTATCTCTCACTTTACTTGCATGATGCTAATGATGAGGTAGAAAAGTGAGCGTTTGAGGGTTTTTTTTTTTCAATCTAATGTAATAGTAAAACTGGTAATACAGAGGGAACATCTCCTGACATTTTCTGTGTTTTAGTGCAGTGACTTTAATCTCCTTCATAGGAGGAGATTAAGATTTTCTTCCTCTTTTGTTTATTAAGCTATCCTTTTTCTGTCTTGTTGATGAATGTGCTATTGCTCATTCTCCACATGAATTCCTTTCATTTCTGCTGAGTTGTCATCAGGTTTACAAATAGCAACATTTTTTACTCTTTAAATCAAAATAATTTATGTGCAGGGGTTTCTTGTGGCATCCCAACATATTAGATAGTAATGTAATAATTATTGAATAGTAAAATGTATAGCTCTCATTAAGAAAAGACACAAATAAAGCATCTGTCCAGTACATACGCTGACAGACAAAAACTGCATTATCTGTCTGCAAAGTTCAAATGTTATGTAACATGGTTGACCAATGTACATTGGGTAACACTTAGAGGTTTTCTGGCAAAACATGCCTAAAAAGAAATCTGTCATAAAGAATCCCACCTGCTGCAAAACTCAGCTGTTTTCTACTTTTTTCATGATGTTAGAAAGGAGGATCTTTAATCTCTGTATTATGAGCTTTGTCACAACATAATCTATCTCAGATATGAGTTTGTCAAAAATTAAAAGATACAGATATACATTATTAAACCGTGTGTGATATAATAGTAGGCAGAACCAAACTTTAATTCCTGTTCTGTAAGTAGTGACACAGGAGAATTTCAGCATCCAAATGTAATCTCTGCAACTCAGCAGCATTTCTGTAAGAGTTGCTTCAGGTCAGAGAAGTAAGGGGTTCTGTTTAATCTTAGCTATCAAGACCAATTCATGAGACCTCCTTTTCTTCAGATTCACAGTGGTATCACAGAATACTTTACATATACAGGTCTGCAGGTTAAATCCACCTTTCCTGTGAAGAAAATATGATAATGTCCTCATTGAGCCCTAGTGAGAAAGCATCTTAAATTCTGTTTGAGCCTCTCTAGAAATCTTTACAGTACAGCTGGCTCCAGGGCCAGAGTCATTACAGTATTGTTGTGGGGGGATGTGTTCCTGCAGTAAGTTCTAGGAAGCTGAGTTGAAGTACTCATCTATATTGGTTGCTTCCCGTCAGCAATCCTTCACATGCTTGTCAACATTTGAGAAATGCTAAAAGTAGTGATTATGAGAGCATGCAACATAGCAGGTTGTTTAAGTTCAGGGGCCCTGGCTATGTGGGATGTGAAGAAATGCTTATGTAAGGCTGCAACAGCATCAGCAAGTCTTTTGCTGCAAATTGTTTCAGCTGATTGGGAGCTAAGTTAATTCAGACTGCTCCCTCATGGATAAAAAATAGAGGGGTGAATGCTTAATTAAAAAGAAGTGCATGATACTTTGCAAATAAGATATTTGGGACTTGGAAAGCTGTGGGAGCAAAGATATTTCTGGGAGAGGTTTCTGCTGTTGTCATTCTAAGTGGTTTTCACTGGAACTAATAAGTAAGCTTAAAGGGTGATGGAGCAAACTCCTTTCTCAATGCTGAGAGTCAGAGACTGGCTCCAGTTATTCCTGGAGACCATCCATAGTGCTCCATTGCTAAGGAACATCTACTTCACGAAGTTACTATCTGGTTTCTGGTCAGAAAAACAGGGTTTGGCAAGAACAATCTTTTCTATCTGCTGCTCTGCTCAGTCTTTTGTCTGGTAGTCCCTACAGGACAGCAAGTGAGTGATTTTCTAAATTGATCGAGTTCTTTGTCCTGAATTAGTCAAGAAATAGACTGAAGTATGAGAGAGGTGTTGCTTTTATCTAATCTGGGAATGGATTGCATCTTTCTAATCCGGGTTTGAATTCTCACAATAAAATGGACTAGTATAAGACAATCCACACCAAAGCATAAACAATCATTTGTTTATAAATGAAATTTTTTAGGCAAGCACATCTTTGACATACACCCATGCACACTGTCCTTTGTGTAACTAATATATCTATGATATTATGAAATACCAATTGTTGTACTGTATAGGTATTAACGGTCTTCAGGTTCCATGACCTAGCAGGGAATATGGACTTGATAGTGTTTCAGCCTTGAGGTAGGGTTTGCACTGATGAAATGTTCCATTGCATTAAGAGTTGGCAAAAGCCCAAGACCAACAGTAGTCCTTTAGTAATTTAAAATATAGTTCTGTGAGCAGTGGAATTACAGGGCATAATTTCTGTTAAATTTTGGAGTATTACTAGGTATTCTGATGTCTAATAAAATGTGTGCTTCAATTTAAACTTTTTTCTACAGTCTGAACATCCATAATAGCTCTTTCACATGTGCATTTTCTGGTGTGTAATAAGAAGTGAGACCATGATGCAGCTTTCACCTTATATAGGAATACTCAGTACGCTGTCTCTATTCTGCTTGGCTGCTTACTTTCACAAAGCTTGTAGGAATTTAATATTGTTGAGAGGCCTGTGATCCTAACAGTTGTGATTGACGCTGGCCAATATACTAAAAAGGTATAGAAAGGGAGCAGTCCGTCACCAGCCTGGTACTTGCACACAAAGACAACAGGATGGTTACCTACAGTGTGTTTCCTTGGGAACTCAAAACAAACAAAAAAACCAAATCACAAAAACAAAGTGTACTTTGTTCTATTGCAAATCTAGTAACAAACATGCTTTGATGATTCATATTTAAATCTATTCTTATTTTCTTGTCTTGTGGTGGTTTTTTTCCTTTCTTTCTGATCTCTGGATAAAGCAAATGAATAATTTTTTAAAGTCTAGATAGCTGCTCCAAATCATTCCAGTGCTTTCTCGCTAGCTTTAATTGCTTTCCATGCATAGCAGACCCTGAACCTGAATAACCTAAGCCATACCCTGATTTCAGAAAACAACTTTTAGTGCTGTCGCATCATACTTCATCAAGGAGCACAGTCCCCAGGCATTCCATTGCTGTGCCTTTGTGTACACGTTTGCTTTCTGCAGAGCATTTGCAGGATAAGCACTTTGGCTTTTCTTGTTTACATGCTGTTTGCTGTATTTTGTCTTTGTTTACAATTCCAGCTTATTTGAATCTTGATAGGGTAAATGGAAGACTAAAACAGCCAGAGTGCTGCTGTCTGACCTATCCAGAACACTCAACTTGCTTTAAGAAAAGCGCAGTCATTTTTCACCAGCACTTCGAGGTACACTCAAATCTGCCTTGGCATCTGTCCAGCCCTGCATAGTATCAAACAGGGGATATGTCTGAGAGCACAGATTTTTAGCTCAATTATATTCCTAAAATTGAGTTAAATTTCCATGAAACCTGCTTCAAATGTGAAGAACTCTGGGGGAATGCTTTTGTTTGTTTGTTTGGCTTACATTATATCAGTTGGGCGTACTAAATGAGATGCATTGTATAAGCACCTGTTCTGTGTGCTGTTTATGTCTGTCTGTTTGGTAACTGGATGAAGTGAATTGATAGTGCTGCCATCTATAGACAAAATAAAGTTATTGTACTCTGCTTGATGAGAAACACAGAGGAGCTTGGTCACCTTGTCTAAAATTTTGTTAACAACATTATATTGTAACCAAAGAGAAGAGACAATAATGCTAAGCTGCTTCTGAATATGATTAATGGCAACTTCTCACTAACAGTGAACAAATTATTTGTCACTGGCCTGTCTTTCTGAAGTATGCTACAGTCCTTTATTATCTTTGGGTCAGACTTGGGTTACAAGCACTGTCTTGGGACCATTGCTAATCGTACTGGACTGAGAAGTGTATTTTACTAGTCAGGCTCATGTCTGATATATTGAAAAGAATGGTAGCCTTCCTGTAACACATAGCATTTTAGTCCATTTTCTGGTAAAAGGACAGATGGTGCAATATTTCTGGCAGAGATCCAAGCATCCATATGGTACAGTACTGTTCTGTATTAATTCCGGTGTTGTTTCATTGAAAGATAATGCTCTAGTCAAATGCAAAACATTCATGCTCAGTTTTATATTTTTACCTTTGTTTCTCTAGGTTAGTTTTTCTTTATTCTCAGAAGCATAAAAGCCATCTTAACTATCTGCCAGTTTCATCTTTCCATGTACAACTAATATTTATTTTCCTCCTTGTGTCTCAAATTGCATATGTATCTTAAGATGTGAAAACTGTCTGTAACACCAAGAGTTAGATTCTGCCATTCTACAACATACCAGTAAGACACATTTTCAGATTGTTCCACTGATTTCCATCAGATGAAGTTTCTATTTTATCAAGTAAAGGGTGATAGAACTCAGATTTGGGATTTAGGGGTTTTTCTAATGCTGTTTTGTTTAACATATGTTTGTTACATAGCCACAGAATCAGCAAGGGCTTTGACTATTGCAAGAGTACTCTGTGTTGACTGGATGTTTGTTCTGCTTCTGCATAAATGAATGCCACCTTTTTGCTTCTAGGGAGCAAAGAATGTTGCCTATCATTGACTGTGGTTTTTTTATTTCTTGTCAACAATTTCTATGTGAATTTTATATGCAGATAATAAAATAGTCTGCATAGCGCATATTCCTAAATAATCTGCAAGCCATATTAAAGAGAAAAACACAGGGATTAGAGAGTATCTCACCAACTAATAAGAATGAAAGAAATAGGGTATATAAGAAACAGTAAATCATGTAATGACTTAATCAGGATAGCATGATAAAAAAAGATACTCATCAAGATGGAAAAAAAACCCAAATCACTAAATAATTACAGTGAGAAGTATATAATAAGAATACGAATAATTACAGTGAGGCCTCACCTTTAGTACTGTATCTAGTTTTGGGCACCTCAGTACAAGAGAGATATCGAGGTGCTGGAGTGAATGCAGAGGAGGGCAACAAAGCTGATCAAGGGACTGGAGAATAGATCATATGAGGACTGCTTGAAGGAGCTGGGTCTGTTTAGTTTGAGGAAGAGGAGGCTGAGGGGAGACCTTCTTACTCTCTACAACTACCTGAAAGGACATTGTAGAAAGGCCGGTGCTGGTCTCTTCTCTCAGGTAATTAGTGACAGAACCAGAGGGAATGGCCTAAAGCTGAAACAAGGCAGGTTTAGACTGGATACTAGGAAAAAATCCTTCACAGAAAGAGTGGTAAGATATTGGAATAGACTGCCCAGGGAGGTGGTTGAGTTGCCATCCCTGGATGTGTTTAAGCATTGCTTGGATGTGTTGTTGGGGGATATGATCTAGGGGTGAACTTGTAGAGTAGGGTTAATGGTTGGACACAACAATCCCAAGGGTCTTTTCCAACCTAATTGATTCTGTGTGATTCTGTGATACCCCTACAGCTGTATGTTCTTCCGCAACAAGCTGGTTTGACTACACTACAGTAAGGGTTGCTTTTTTACTTTTTTTTTTTCCCTCCTAGAAATTAGTAACAGAATCCATAAATAATAACAGATCCATAAATAATATCCGGACAATTATTTTCCTACAAATGTTCTGATACCACGTCAACTGCTACAATAACAGCTCTACAAAAATTATTAGGTAGGAAGTTCTCTCCTGTCCCCTTTTCAAAAGCTTTCTTGTTTTCCAAGTTATATTTCCAAATATCTTTTGATACAGTTTATTATTCCAGAGAAAGAAATGTAAGAACAGTATTTTTTTCCTCTGACATATTCCTTCTACTTACCCAGAAGGAAAGTGAGCCACATCTTGCTATCAGCTTTCACAATGAAGGCCCTTTTGTCATCAACAAATACTGCCAAAAGAACACAAATACCTTAAACATCAATTACAAACAGCCTCTGTAAAAGGAGATGCGTTTGAACTCTGCAACACTAGTTTTCTGTAAAAACCTTGACTAGAGTCCAAAAATTTCATACAGCAAGTTCACAACTAAAAAGCTTTAAACATCACAGATAGCCTGTTAGGGTGATTACACAAATCATCAGCTTTTTAATTCCTGAAATAACTTTTACAAAATAACTCATCCAAAGAGGATTTCTACATAGGTATCCCAGATTCACAGACTGGCAGAGTTTGGAATGGACCTCTGAGGATCAGCTAGTCCAGCTCTCCTACTAAACCAGGGTCCCCCAGACCAGGCTGCACAGGATCACCTCCAGATATGTTACGGACAAATTCGGACCAATACAAAGTCAGCCTTTTAAAGGAGAAGCAACCATCCAGCCTTTCAGCAAAGCGTTATCTAGAAATGAGCTGGCCATGCCAACACCGTAAGCTGAGCTAGTCAGACAAACAGCACATTTGCCCATTTCTCCTCCCGAAGGATGCCTTCCTCCTTCCACTCGCCCTGGATTCTCGCCGATGGCAGGGTGGGTCTTGTCAACTGGGGTTTTTTTTAACCTCCTCCCCTTGCGACAGGCTGGAGCTCGGCGAAAGCGGGAAAGCAACCGGCCGCGAAACGCTGCCCCGGGCAGTGCCAGACACAGCCCTGCCGCCTCTCTCCCGCGGGCAGACGCCGTGAGGCCGCAGGGGTCCCCAGCGCCCGGCCGAGGCGCTCCGCTCCCCCTTCTCCCCGCATCGCCTTCCCGAAGAAGGACGTCCCGGTGCTCCCCTTCCCCGCGCGGTACCGAATGGCTGCGCCGGGCAAGTCTACCGACACCCGGAAAGAGAGGAGGGAGGCGAAACCGAGCTCCATCCCACTTCCCCCGGGCGGAAGGGCTGGCCCCCGAGCCGAGCGCGGGTAGAGGGAGAGGAAAGGGGGGCGTCTCTCTCCCCTCGCTCCCACAACCTCACCTCGGAGCCGGTCTCGGCAGACGCGCAAGAGCCGTAGGGGGCCGCGGCCCAGCACGTCGCGCTCCCCGTCAGGCGGCGGCCCCTCCCTGCAGGGTCTCTGGGGGTCACTCCTGGCTCCCCGCCGGCCGCCGCCTCCCTTCCGCATGGCGCGGGCCCCTCCGGCGACCTGCCTGCCGGGCGAGTGCGACGGATGCCCACGGCTGCTTCTGGGGCTGGCGCCCGGCGACTGGTGCCGCTGTTGTTGCCCGGGTTTGAGCGGCAGCGACTCTTTGTTCCTGCCTCGGGTCGGGACGACCATCTCCGCATAGTCTCCGCCGGGGCCGGGTATACCGCGCCGGAGAGAAGGGGGGGGGAAGAAGCGAGGCGAGGGAGACGGTTCGCGGCTAGGAAGTTTCCCCCCACCTCCCCCGGCAGAGCCCGGAGGCGGGGACGGAGCCGGCGGGTTGGTAGTAACGGGGCGAGGGGGCGGGCGGCCACTACGCCGCCAGGCTGCGCCGCCACTGCCGCTTGCTCCGTCCGGCCGGCCACGTGGGGGTGGGGGCAGCGCTGCCCGGTGGGGCGGGTACCGGCTGCCAGCGCCCCCCCCCCCCCCCCCCCCCTCCCCCGCCCCCCCCCACCCCCTTACCACCCCCCCCCCCC
>WTSP01005330.1:0-30715 GCA_025331215.1 Actenoides lindsayi | reverse complement strand
CGTGCGCATCCCGCTCCCCCCTTTCTTTTTTTTTTCTCCCCCCCCCCCCCCCCCCCCCGCTGTCTAAACTGTTTGTATTCCCCAGTATCCATTTTTATACACTAGTTTTGTTAATTGCCCAGGGTACCTTTATTGTCCTTTAAGCAAGTTAAAATATGCTGGTTCAAATAGCTCCACCACATGACAGAGCACAAGCACATCTGTGTAAAGGGACTGTCCAGGCAGATGTTAATTTTGAGCTCTATTTAAGAAATTCAAATGGGGAAGGAATGAGATAGTAAAAGAACAGTCTGAATTTTGGAGCATTCTGTGTTATCCCCCGAACTGCTATGTAGTGTACGTCAAAGGCAATAATTTGGATTTGTTGTCTTTATAACTATAGCACCTTAAGGAAAAAAAAGAAACTACTGAAAAGGTTGCAGGTTTGGTTGTTAAATAGCTTTTCTGAAGTTGTAAAGTTGTCATAAAACCTGGGCTCATTTTGAGGAAAGCAGAGAATAACTAGGGGTTCTACTAAGTTCAGGCATTAAAAAAGTGCAATAGACTTTCTGTACTGAGTAACAGATCTGCTTGAAACAAGAAGACTTTAGCCAAGAAAAGATTATACAAATAATTGGCACTGAGCTAATGCTATTGTATACAAACCCTCAAAGAGCTATGACTCGATGAGGAGAAAATGTTTTCTCCTTGTATGAAGTTCCAAATGTTTAGCCACCCTGGAAATAGTTTCAGCACAGATGAAATTAGTTCCAGTTACTAAAATAAATTTGCTCTAGCTGGCCTGTCATTTTAAGGATGGTCAATAAATGTGTGAGTATATATATGGATATATGCTTTAGTGAGATGGTATGCTAAGGTTTATAGAGAGCTCGGATTTTCTTTCTTGCTTCTCCGTGAAATGGTTAAGTCCATTTGGTCAAGTATGCTTAGATCTTGGTAAGGAAAAGGCAAATTTCCTTCTGGAGAATTTTGATGGCAAAACCGATGGTGGATCAGCCACTGCCTAGTGGCTTATGGGTCGTTGTTCAATCGGTGGGAAACGTCCTTATCATAAAACCACTACTGTGGTACGCAGACCTACCAAAACCATGGGACAATCGAATTGCATTATATATCTGCTGGAGCGTTTTGCAAAATTAGATTTGTTTGTTGTCCAGACAGCGTGTAAGTTTTTGTTAGGGGTGGTGGCGTGGCTCCTGCTACAGTGAAATACAGTGGAATCCTGTTTACCATAGCAGAGCATCCACCAACATCTACCTTTCTCATTTGCTCCTGTGTTGCCTGTTTGGAGCAAACAGGGGGTATTCTGTAGTCCTCTGATTTGTGCTCTCGCAACACAATGTGTTGCTTCACCAGCAGCCACTGATATGAAGATCTGCTATGTCATTGAGCCTCAACAAATGATGAACTAACTGTTCTACCCTCTGGAATAGTTATTACCCATATACGCTATGTTAGTGAATACTTTAAAAAGTTTTAATCAAGGAAATGTTCCTTTTCATTCCATTGATACAGCATCTAGCTTTCCTTCAGTGTTTTCTGTAGGTGCTGATGGTGAACAGTAATTGTAGCAAGTGTTGTAAGTACCCCAGGAGAGAGCTGAGGCTTGGCTCTTACTTGGTGCACTTGTAAGAACCATTCTTAATACACCTTAAACTGATAGATGTCTATCAAAGACAATGCCCCCACCCCATTTGCTGAGCTGTGTGCTTTCTGTTAACAAGCACACCTTAAGAACTTGCAGCCTTGACAGTTAGGTGTAAAAGGTATTTGGCGTCCAAAGAAGCATTTCAACTAAAAGTAGTGGGCAATGGCCTAGCAAACAGCAGCACTTCTTTGCATCCTTAGTTTTCATACCTAATGTGCAAGAAATGAAGGGGAAGAGACTTGGCTTCTTTATACAGCAAAAAGTGTGCCTGAACATTTTTTGAGGAAACCTGTTTCTTTTTTCTCTCTAGAAACATAAGTGCAAGTGTTGGTTAGCTTACTATATTCTTGGTGTGAAGATTGAACTGAGTGGAAGATGTTGATAGCACCACTGAGGTATCATAAGAGTTAGGAATAAGGTAGGACAAAACTTATACTGATCAGGGGAGAAAAAAAATTTCGAGGACTTGTCCACAGTGATTGTCACGTTTATGAGAGACTTGATAAGGATGCAGTATGCCTTGTTAAAGTGCAATTATTCAGTTATTCCCAATACTTTCTGAATATTCTCTAGCAAAATTCAGCAAGAGATTGATCTTGATGTTCACTTTAGTCTAGACCGAAACCACCTGGCTTTATACACAGCAAAAGCTGTTTGCTTAGAGATCCATTTCAGCTACCTACTGGGATAACTGTCACATTAATGCTGGGAGTGTGACGTTTGGCTGCCAGAACCCCAGGGCTTGCACTGAGCAATTTTGCAGAGTTAAAAAAGCAGGTTTAAGAGTGCTGTTTCAGAGCCCGGTTAAGGACTTGCACTGCGACAGTTGAAAAGTTAAAACAGATAGACTTGATTTATTAAAGCAATAGATACAATAGGTTCAGAATTGCCATTGATAAATGCACTAATTGCAAAAAGGATAATCGAGCTCAAGCTGGTAATTCCTGGGTAACATCTGATGCAGTTGGAGGTGCAGGCCTGGGGAATAACGTAAAAAGATAATAGTAATGCTAGGAAAAAGGTATACCATATATTGAAGATGCAGTTCTTGCCAAGAAGGTATCCTTGTCTTGAGTGGAGGAAAAGGAGTACAACCCGTCGACTGTCTCTGCTAGACTTTTCAGTTGTCTTCCCTCAACTCCCACCAGCTCCTGCTCAGAGAGGTACTGCCCTCATGGTTTTTTTATATCCCGATCCTGTCTGTCCTTGCCCCCTAGGTGACATCCAGCATGATTTGGGTGGAGAGCTGAGTAGCATAGTCATGTATGTTTAACATGTACTCCATTAGGCTCATAACCATACTTAGAAGTGTGAACTTTAATATTGGTTTTGCCACTTTTTAGGCAAAGGCCTTCACTTGGACACTACAGTCTTCAAGATTTATGTTAAGAGCTGACTGCTTTTGTTGGTTTAGCAGAAACAAGACAGTCTTATCTTCACAAGACTTTCTCCTTCAGATGTTTGGCTTGCCAGCTTGTCAGCTCTCCATTTCCAGAGACAGGCCGTTATCCCCCACTAACGTGGATCATAGTGGTCTAGGAAATAACACTTCTTGCATCCTGGGAACAATGGCTAGAAAATCAAGATGATAAAAATCAGTCTTCAGTCATTTAATGTTCTCTCTCATGTGCTTCCAATCCCAAGAGTCAGAAACTTAGACAAAAATTGGCTTTATATGCATGGATGATTTTGGAGTATAACTTTTTTTTAAAAAAGTTGTCATTATTCCTTAGTGGTTGCAAATGTTTCAAATTTGGCCATGATTCTGTCTTTACTTAGTGATATGTCAGAGGAGTTATGTTTCACCTTTTTTGGTTTTTTTTTTAAGTGAAGCACGTAGAAAATATTTTTGGCAACTTCAAGTAGGACATTTGCTAGGTTGTCTGTGTATAAGTAATCCTTTTCTTGATAAACTTGGCTGTTGCAAACGCTGCCTGACAATATTGTAAAGTCTGGTGAAAAGATGCCGTTACTTGTTTAGGACACTTTTAACTGTTGTTTGCATTATAGCACTGTCTAAAGTTCCTGGTTCTATTGTGCAAAAGATGGAATGGTCTTCACAAATTTTTTCTACATCATGAACTTAGAAAAGGGCGTCTTCCTAGTAGGATTTAGATATGTGTGTGAATGTTAGCTGTGCTCTTATGGTAGAAATTCTCATGCGTTCATCTTGTGGTGAGGCCTTTCACTCAAAATCAAACCTTTTTGTGTACATGTATCTCAAAGCTGTATTAGATAATTTGCTTTTATGGATTAGAGCTTAATTATTGAAAGGACTTTAAGAAATTATAATGTCCCAAGATATACATTGTATGGAAAAGAGCTCAAGGTTTTCAGGCTTCAGCATTGAAGTGTGATGGGACCTCATGCTGCTAAGCTTACTAGAATGGGGGTCTGGATCTGATACGGTAGTCAAGCTATGCAGTGAACCACATCTAATGTCTGATCTTAGTGTGGTTGATGTTGACCAATTTTGAAACCTCCAGTTCATGCATGTTCAGTTTTGTTTAGAGTTGTTATATTCTAATGTTTATTTCCAAGAGCAGCTACAGCTCAAAAGCAGGCAACAGTTTGGAAATATGGCTTTTGTGCAGATGAACTGTGATTGTGGCTGTCATCTCATGATGTTGTTACCCCAGTTAGTGAGACAAATTTCCAGTGACAGATCTGGGTAAGTATGCAAGAAAAATTGATGTAAAAACTTTCTTCTTCTCACTGAATGCTATGTACCCTATAATGATCTTTTTTTTTCTAAACTCACAGAAATGTCCTTGCTGTTACAAAAGGTGTATTTAAAAAAAAAAAAGGTAGTTTAGAGTGCTTATTTGAGTCTTAAGAGTCTTGGGGTATAGTATTTTGGATGTTACTTCCTTTGACTACTTTACAATGCCTGAACTCACTGCTTTTCAGTTGTAAATTGCTTTGAATTAAATTTAAGGGAATTGCTGTGCGAGTGATTTAGTAAAGTCTTGTGAAGACTTTTGAAATTATGTTAAGAAACATTGGTTTTAGTACACTCAAGTTATGATGAAAGACAATTCATAATGATGAATAAGCAAGGTGTTGGACTATAGTGGGTGTATGTCCTTGATAGTCTTCCAAAATGTTATCTTCTCGTTTAAAAGATGTGACTAGTAGAACTGAAGGAGAAACCCTGTACTTAAAATGGCAGTTTCTATTAAAATAATCCATAGCAACACTGTAATTATGGCAATTCTTCATGTCTCTAAGCACTTGTTTATGTGTGCAAAACAGCTAATAAGTGTCTACAGTTTGCTTTGATTATACTTTTCTGTTGGAGTGTTACATACCATCTTATTCTGAGTTTGTCCCTAATTTCCTGTAACTATATGACTGTGTCACTTTCCTCTTGTACTAATACTTTATCAGAACATCATGGCACATGGTGGATTTTTTTTTTTTGTTAAAAACCTGCCTTACATAAGAAATCATATTTAGGTAGCAGTTCTATTTTATTATGCAAGTGAGGATAGATGTAAAACTAGCTTTGGCAAAGTGTGTGTGTGGTTTTTTGTTGTTAATTTGTTTTTTGTTTTTAATTTTTAACTAAAGGCAGATGCCTTTTTGTAGATACTGATACTTTATTTGCTGCTGTTCCTCATACAGTATTTGAACAAGTCTGACTTTCTTCATTTCACCTATAAGTGTGAACTTCTCAGTGATGCAGCTTGCTATCTGCTGTTTCAAGTGAGTTGAAGACATTTGTCTGCTTTTCTCTTCTGTAGGTCCAAGTACTGTGCTCCTTTTCCTGAAGAGAGGTGAGAGGGAGGGAGCATTAAATGATCAGCCTGGAAAATGTACTTTCACATAATCATTTTATCAGAATAATTAAGATGTGATTTTGTTTTCTTCTTTTTTCCTAGCTTTTTGTAATCAGTGCTTGCGGATATCCGTTTTCTAGCTCTGAATTTGTTTAGCAGGCTCTTTTGTCAGTTGAAGGGAGAAGAGTCTCCAATGGGAGAGTGTTTTTGGAAGTATGTCAGTATAACTGTTCTTCTGGCAACTGCACAATGTTTTCATTTAGGCTGTTCTCGTGCTCTTACTGGCAGTAGGCTCTAGCAGCTGGGATACCAGCATGTTTGCTTTCTTGTGACATGATTTAGTCTTCTTTTTCAGGCTTATCAGTTTAAGACAATAATTTTGTAGTAATTTTTTTTTCCCTGTATATGAATGGGCTTTTGCCATTATACAAGT
This sequence comes from Actenoides lindsayi, assembly GCA_025331215.1. Lineage (NCBI taxonomy): Eukaryota > Metazoa > Chordata > Aves > Coraciiformes > Alcedinidae > Actenoides > Actenoides lindsayi. The sequence continues at coordinate 24,852 of WTSP01005330.1, read as the reverse complement.
GGGAAAAAATGGCAATGAAATGATAGGAAGTTGCAGTTCTACTTCCCTAATGATTTTGGAAATTACAGTGGTTATAGTTTGCTTGAATGCTATTTTTTTTGCCTATAATTCAATGATCAAGAGTCGATTCTCCTTCTCCCTCTCTTTCAGAATGCTGGATTTTGCCAGGAAAACAAAGCTTTTCCCAGCTCTGCCAGTTAATGCAATGATGTTAGTATGAATAGAACTACTGTTGTGATGGGAATTGTCACAATTGTGCTGAATAGGTGAATAATATTGTATTTCTACTATTCTTTTGAATGCTAACGTGCCTAAGTATGTGGTCTTAATTTGTCCATGTTAACTTAAAGATGAATCCCTTAAATACTTTAGCCAAGAGTATTCTTGTTTGCTGTTGAAGAAAATGGTAATTACTGGCTCATGTCTAGTAAAAATGCAGATTACTTTTAGCATTTTACAGTGGGAATAATTAGTCTCTACCATGATATTAATAATCACAATTTTTATGTGTACTTATCCTAGTATAATCTCTCTCACGTGTAGTACCATGTAGTTTTTCAACTATTAACTTGATTGTGCCTGGTTTTTTTGGAAGTGCCAGTTCAACTTCTTATGCCCATTTTACTAATAGAGGTGACTTGTAACATACACTGCCCTCTTACTCCTTTGAGGATTAAGATGTACAGCAGAAGTCATATCATCTATCTGTCCAGTTTCAGTGCTGTGCTCTTGAGTTTGTATTTGAATCCCTAGTGACTATACTCTTTACTATCTTAGTTGAAAAAAAGTACTGTGTAAATAAGGTGCATGTTCTCTTTTCCTGCCAACTCCGAAAAGCCACTGATACTGCCATGACAGTATTCCTGTTATGGAATAAAGAAAGTATGGTGAATCCTTCTTGGGAAATGAGCTATCTAACCAGGAGCTTATAAAGACAAAGTTAGGTAGTCGTTTGATTATTTTCCATTAACTAGAACTTTTATGATCCTAGATTTATGTAAGCATTAAATAATTGCATACTGTTAGAATATGGAGAAAAAAGAACTCGATGTTTCTGTTTCAGTAAGTAACTTAAACTAGGATCTGGTTGCTTCTGTTTCTAATGTGCCAAACCGGTGTTTCCACAGAGGAAGAAGGGCTGCAAGAAACTAATTTTAGTAGTATCTGTCATACACTAAACCACATTTGTGTTTTGCAACAGAAAAGGGGAAGGTAATGATACAGGCTGCTACTTTGTTTTACAAGGCATAGTATCTGTTGTACATAAATTTCTATCTGTCACCAACAAAATATCTTGTGTATGAAAAGGAAGAAACAGAGTGAAGATAAGCTGTAGGTCAAAAAGCAAGAAAAGATATGCTGAAGAGGCATGACCTTTTACTTCCCCTTCCTCTATCTCCCAAAATTGTCACAAGCTCAGAGAGAACAGGTGTGGTTTTTCACTAATCTTACCATTATTATAAAACACTGCCTCTATTACTTGGTCTCTGCATGAAAATCAAATGCAATTGAACTAAAGGAAATCAGGAGAGTACCATGCTGCCAGTGTGGCTTTTTTTGATTTATATTCATGTGCACTAATGGCAACAATATATAATTTTAGTTATCCTATTACATTTACTTAGCTTTGAGGTTTACAAAACAACAGTCTCTATGCTAAGCATACCAATGCAGTGTTAGACTGAACTCTTCAGTATAACTATTTACCAAGCTTACTTGTAGACAAAACTATTTCCCATTAAGAGCAAATGTGAGTGGAAAGCTGTTCTTTTCAAGCTTTTGTTGTTTGGGGTTTTGTATCCCTCTGCTTGACAACTGGACTGATTTATTTCTTTTTCAGTCATGTTTGCATTTTAATAATGACAATTGGGTTTATTCATAGGCTGTGTCAGCTGCCTTCAGATTTGTACTAGCAGAGAAGGAGGCTTCTAGAAACAAAAATCACATCCACTGTGATACTACAGTGTTCTTTTTGGCAGATAGAGATCATGGTGTGTATATAGAGAGAAATTAAATATGTGATATAGGGGTGTACAAAACTATGATAAAAGATAAAACACGGGCATGACACTTCATCCTAGGATGCCAGGTGACTTGTATTGTACCCGCTTTTGTTGGGTACGTTTCAAAAAAACTTTCAAGTCAGTATAATCTATAAAAATCTGAGGTTTTGTGTAGCCACAAACCATACTTGAAAAATAGCTGGAAAGATTCAGCTGGGAGGGAGAACCCACAAGTGAAGTTACAGCTCAAGCTGTGGCAAAGCTAAGGTGCTGTAAATCTTATAAGAGAAGGGCCAACTTACTCTGTAACCATCACTGTGAGTCCAACCACTGGAATACTGGGTTTAGGTTATCTTGAAAACTAGAATACATGTCTGAAAGCTCAAATGAATCTGCTTTTTTGCTCTGATACGTGTTTGGGAATTCACAGTAAGTTTTGGCAGGTAGAGAATTAGGTTCTGGTGTGCATGGGATGCCCGTGGCTCCCACCATGTCCAGTCCTCTCTGTGGTACAAAACACTTGGCGTGGAACTTGTTTTTCAGTCTTGCTTTCTTCTTGGACCATCGCTCCTGATAGTAACTGGCACTGGTGCTAGAAATATCAATGCCTATCTTAAGGTTGCACTACTTCAGCTTATTTCAAAATTGATCAGAAGGTGTTTAGAGAAGAGACCCGCAATCAGGAAAGGGAAGTGAAATTGCCAACTTAATTTTTTTTCCCTGTGGTTCGTCATGTACAAATTTTAATTTGTTAGCTATTTTATGATGTGGTTTTCAAACTACTTCAATGGTAGGCTGGGACTGCTCATTGAGGGAAGCTGGCTATTTCACAATAATGTTCATTTGCATCCGCCTTCTTAGAGATGTGCTAATTCTGAAGGTGTTGTGTGTTCATCATTCCTTTCTGTCCACCCTTGTTACTCAAAACAAAACCTGTCTTGTCACATTGCTGTAGAAGAAATTGGAATGGAGATTTCTACTATTGCCACAAGAAATAATCACCATTTTTCCAAAATATTTTTACCATTTGAGGAAAGCATGCTATTTTTCTTTATAAGCTGTCTGCATTGAGTGCAAGTGGAAAGTGTTATGTCTTATAAATAAAAACTAATTTAATCTGCTTGTGGTATCTTTGCCATTTTACTGTTTACAGTCTTTAAGTCTTCTTAAATATGTTTGAGCTTGTTTTGTTTTGATGATGGCAAAATGTGTCCGATTCTCTCCCATCCCTGTTTACTCTGTGCTACATGCTGAAGCAGCAGAGGTGTCAGAGCATTCAGTTTTCTACACAAGGCTGCAGGACAGCACCTTCTTTTCTAGGTCTCAGATTACTAGACAGTCGTAGTTGAACGTGTTTTTCAAACCGGGGAAATGTCACACAGATAAGAACATAGTAATAATTTCTTCTATAAAGGGTTGATTAAGTAGAGTAAAATCCACGTGGACAGGTCATTTGTACTTTATTTTTATCTAGAAAGAGGAAATGTACTGTTACTAAACTATGACATGCCATGGTGCTATGACCATATGGTCATGGTTAATACATAAGTATACTTAATTAAAAATTTGACAGTCCATCCTTTTTTCCCCCTTTTGCTCTTCTCATTGTGTAGTGTTAACTAATAGAAATGAAATCTTAATATACACAATTATTTTCTTTCTTGAGTGTTACAGAAAGTGATAAACTTTGGGACACCAAGTAGCTCCTGGATGTCCGTGAAGAAGTGTGTTTTTCTTTGTAACAGTCTTCCTTCTATAGACCCTCAACAGCATCTTCCGCCTACAGTTGTCATAATAAAACAAAAAATTGGTGTGTAGCCAATGCTTGAAATTAAACTAAGTTTTAGTTGGCTTTCTCTGACTCATTATATAGAAGTAATACAGAGGCTACCAAATTTCCAACTTAAAATTAATGTTAATTTTCAAGATGATACTGAAAAAAGTTTAATGTTCAGAGGGTTAGTTCACTGCTTTACCCAAGGAGCATAGTCAGCTCTGCTCCAGGAAGGATCTTTGATTTACTTTATAAAGACACTGAATAGGTTTTCCTTCTGTGCTGACTGGCTTTCTTTGCATCTGGTAACTGTATGTTCCTTTGAGTTTTCTTTTTGCTCCCTTCTAGCTGATAATTGACTGTTGCAAATGAGTAGCCATGTAGTTCCTGTCCTCACAAATAGCTTTTTCTGAGTATCTTCCTACAGAGTTATGCTATTTTGTAGCTCCAGGTTTTAAAGAATTTGGCTAGTAGAATTATACTAGGTTATCTGTTTCACAGTAGTGCTTTTTCTGATGCAAGCCATACATGTAGGCATTGACTTTATAAAAGAAAATGGAGTTCTTGCATATTGAAGTTTTTTTGGCCACCAGTGCAGATCAGTACTCTTTGGGGAGGAAATTATGTAAAACCTTTTCATAAAACAAGAATTTTTTTCTGCTCTGCCCTTCCTCCCCTCACTTGGAGAATCCTCGAATAACATATTTTTTTCCTCCTGGAGGTAATGTGTCACACAATGCTGTGCTGATGGTAAACAGAGCTCAGGGAATATAATGGTCTTAAAAAACCCCAGCTGTTCAGAGTGAGAGTGTGTGTTGTGGGAGGATGGATGGCTTCACTACATCAGGCTTTTCAAACTGAACTTAGGTATGAATTTATATCAAAGATTTTGAAAGAAGGTTAACTTAAAGATGGCTTCACAAGGACATTTTGAAAAACAGTTTGTGCCAGATCTGAATTTGTTGTAATTGTGGGCTTTCTTTTTCCAAAGAAATCTGCTTTAGTAGCAGTCTTGGAGTGTTCGTGTGGCATGGCATAACTCCAAAGGCTTGGGAATTTGTTTTTGAAGAGTGGTGATGTAGCTATTTCTTTATCTTAGTTGCATACAAAATCAACCATCTTTGTTCTGCTCATTCTAATATATTCATTTCATAAACCAGATATAACCCTCAGTATTTTTCCTTGAAGCTTCCTGTGTCTTTGTGACATTTTCAGTTGCTTGAGTTGAACTGATTTTCAAACCCAGGAGTTTGTATTTACCGAGAGGTATATATAAACTTAACATTTCTGCTTTTCGTGTCTGAGTTTTGTTCATAGCAGGTACTGATGACAAGAGTACAGTATGTGAACTGCAGAGAAATATGCTTTGTTGGTGCAGATTATCAACATAGGCATATAGGTAGAAAACTACCACAATGCAGAAACCCCCTCCAATTTAGCCTCTGATGCTGAAGGTATATGTCAACTAGAAGCTGAAATGTCACATTGTTATTTTAAGTAGCTGAGAGCAACTTCTGGATTTTAAAATCTTATTTTAACATCTTGTACTGTAATCTATACTGTTGTTATACTTTTCTTCAGTGACGCTAGTATAAGCATTTGTCTGACATAAGAAAAAAAGCAATCCATTCAGTGGCTGCTTTTTTGGTTTTGAACAGCAACACAGGAATTCTTGCCTGTCATTGCTCCCTCCATCCATGTGACTGCTCTTAGGGGTTTTTGTCAATCTGGTGGGGTTTTCCAGTAGAAATGTCAAAATTTTCAAGCAGTCTTTCTTTTGCATTTTCATAATAGTAGTATTACCATACTCTTGAGTAGCTTGTTATCTGATCAGAAAGCAAGTCCTATGAAGTACGGCATGGACACTTACCTGTTAAATGGGTGAATAAATGGTCTCAATTTGTGCAGAATGCAAATAAACTGACATCGTTATTTTGTCAAGAGTCAGATTTTAAATGTGCCCGATTAACTGTGTAATTGCTGATTGGCTAGTTCAGTGATTGACCACTTCTGCAGAAGGTGCATCTGTTAGCTTCAGACTGCTGGTGGCATGGTCCTCATCTTGAAGTTTTGGTAAATAGGACACTGACTTTGAAGCTGCCACAGACTCCAAAGGCAGTCATTCAGGAAAAATGTTTCTAAAACCAAAGCCTTCTAATTCTGCACATGGAAGGTTTTTGGTTTTATTTTTTAAAGGAAAAAAAAGCAGGTTTTCCTTGCCCCATTTCAGAATGTAGTTTCTCAAGAAGTGAATGTACTGAGGGGAGTACAATTCTTATGTTGAATGCAGCATTGGTGCCCCTGTGTTTAGTTACTGTTTTTGATAGTTTTAACTGTTACTATATTTTTGAAGAATGTGCTTGGAAGAGCTGATTAACTTTGCAATTGTTACTAGACAGTTTTCCCTATATATAAATTTCTCTTTACTCAATATTGCCCTTTAAGGGGGTAAGAACAGCTGTTTGTCAGTACAGGGTATGTCCGAATGAAGTTTTTCTTTTGAGTGACCATGTACAGCCCACAGTACTATTATTCCACCACACTACCTTCCTCTCTTATTTGAGGTAGATTGAACTATTTATTTTTAATAGATTTGTAGCTACAAACCTTTGTGGCTTTTCCTGTGAGGGAGGGAGAAGATAAGGAAAGAGCCTGAAGATGGGTGTTACCGAATTCAAAGTGGAGTCTGGTGTTGGACTCTAGATAATTTTCCCAGTGTGTCTTTCTCTGACAAATCTATGTATTTTTTACAAGCAACTATGAAATTTTCTTCTTTGGGGGGGGGGTGGGTGTGGCTACGTGGTTGCAGATATTCTCATTAGCACATTATTGTTGCTGTTGTTATTACTATTTTAAATCCAAGCAGTGAAATTTAAAATTCAAGGGCTGAATTTGTCAACTAATACTCAAGGTATTTATTTCAGTACCTCTAGAAGAACAACGACTTTCCTCCTGTGCAATCTAGATTTTCATTTCCTCTCTGCGTTGGGGGTATGCAGCGTGATCAGTAGTATCTTGTACATCATGTTTTAGTCTGGTTAGACTCCAAAGAGACAGCCTGTGAACAACTTCACAAACCCTGTGATTTTTGTATTATGTTGGAAGCTGTTTCACTTTGAACCTAAAAAGGCAAGTAGTGAAGAAGAAAGCCTCACAGCCAGACATACAAATACCCTTTCTTCTTTGGTTTTGCTGTATTGTACAGTAATAAGCATAGCCTATAAAAAGCATTCTGTTATTTTCTTAGCTCTTACTTGCTGTGAAAATCCTTTTTCTAGTAATGTGACAATTTTCCATTCTTGTATCTATGCCGGGATATGGACAGACTGTGAACTCCCCCTTCCTCATAGCTGCAAATGTCCTTGTGAGTGCCATTGAGAAAGGCTGTTGTAGATGGAAATATGTCAAAATAATGGCAGTTGCTTGCAAGTTTGGCTGTGCTTTCTGTGAGATTTTATTGTCAAAAGGACTGTGGGGTGAATCTGTGACTACAGTAGAGTGCAAGCCCACAGTACAGTGTGTTTATGTTGCAGTGGAGATTAGACCTGTTCTTCCTGCTTTTGAACGACTGAGTCCTGTCAGCCTTGGCTGTCTGAGATGAGTGAGATATGTTTGCTGCTCTCCACCATATTAGGGTGGATTATAATAAGATTTTGGGGATGTGGCTTACACTGTCAGGAAGATTTGGCTCTCTAGTCTGACAGAAGACTGCATTTGCATGAGAGTATTGTAGAAATAACACTTAACAGCACAGGGTAGAAAGGCGATTCTGGAAGCAACAAGGATGTTTGATGGCTATTAATTTTCAAGTGGAGCGAATGACTTCAGGTCTTCATTCAGCTGTGCTCAGTGTGGTGGGTTAACCTTGGCTGGCCACAGGGTGCTGGCCAGGCTGCTCTGTCACTCTCTCTCCTCAATAGGACAACAGGAGAAGATATGATGAAAAGCTTGCAGATCAAGATAAGGACAGGAAAATGACTCAACAATTACTGTCATTGGCAAAACTTACTCAATTTAAGGAAATTAAATTAATTTATTGCCAGTTAATAACAGGGTAGGATTGCGTGAAATTGGAACAAAAAACAAAGCCACTTTACCCCACCGCTTCCTTCTTCTTAGCCTCACAACTCTTCTACTTCCTCTCTTCCTTTCATCATATAAGAGTACTGTAACACTTGGTTGTTTTTTAATTTTCTGCCTGTCCAACTCTTGAGTAGAAACTCATAACATAACTTTAAAACGTTAACTACTCTCTTGCTTTACTACCTTTACAGGACTCCAGTGCACAGTTTGTGTGCACATTCTAATACACTGTAAATGTACAAGTTTGCCTTGAACACAGGAACTATGACTGGGGGTAACAGGCTTTTGTATCACTAATAGTGACCATGCATCTCTGACAACTTTGTAGATTTTTATTGCAGATGGTAACAGCACATGTGTTACAAGATGTAGATTGCTGAGCGAAGCAGCAGTGGTCATCGGAGCAGTAACCGTGTGTGTGGGGAAGTGTGTGGAATATCTAAATACATGTTCACTTCTACATTTTGAGGAAACAGAAGTTTGTAGGCTAGCATCATTGATATAAAATAGTTACTAGTCTTGCTAGCGGTCCAGTCAGCATGTGTGGGGCCTGTCGTGTAGTAAGAGTTGTTAAGGTAACTGTGAGAGAACGTGCGAAGTGGCCATGTCTCTACCTTGCCACTCTGTTAAAGTTTGGTTGCCTAGCAGCACGTGTCGCTGACACTTACACGGTTTGCTAAGAATTTTGAGCCAGTGCCCTTTATTCTTGTTATAAGTTCTGGTAAGACACTGCGTTGTTTGGAAGCAAAGCAATAGTGATGGGGAAACAACTTTCTGTTTACCTTGTGACTGTCAATCTAACTAAAAGCAGTCTAGTGCAGGTGTCAGCCGACAGCTCTGGCCTTTTGCAGGAACGCTCTTTTAATCATCGTATTAACATTAATAAGTTTGATCTCAATTACTATGTATCAATACGTACTCAGCAAGAACAGGTAATTAAGTGGGCAGTACGACTTGGCTAGTGAAAGAGACTTTGCTAGACCCAGCTTGTTCTGCAACCCATAAATAGAAGAAAGGCAGAGTTAGGGAAGAAAGCAGGAAAGAAGCTCAAAAAAAGCCGAATAGTTAGAGTTGAAAAAGGGCAGAAGAAGAAAATATAAAAGGATATATACCAAAGGAGTATCATCAACACAACACGGTAGGAATAGTTGCTCTGCTTCAGAAGAAAAGAGTTGGCATAACACAGGGAGTGGGCACTGTAGAGCTGAAGGAGCAGATGGGTCTTAGTGAAAAGAGGGTAGATCATAGAATGAATTTAAGCATGTTATTTTTGATCTTCTGCCTTTAAAGTGACAGTGGGTAGACCAAACACCTGTTCTTTATCATCACTTTTTAGGAAATGTAAATAAGCTTAAGTGTTAATTCACTTCTAAAACTTCACCTCAGCTTACTTTTAAGATATTTGCTGGTGTATTTGCTCCATTCCCAGATGGGGTATTTTGAGAAAAAAAGATTTTTTTCAATTTTTTTTTTTCAAAAACACTCCCCCTCCCCCCCTTCCCCCCTAGCACTGCTAACCTACTATAATACAGGACAAGTTTATTACTTGGTTAACTGAAGAACCAATTTATTAAGTTTGGTACTGATATGTATGTAGTACTGATGTAAGAAGTTGGCTGGGTGCGTCTCTGTTGACCTGTGTGGTGAAGAGAAGCTGTCTGTTATCTTCCACTGTGGTTCTAGGATTTCATATCAACTTTACATTTCTTGTTTCAGGGAAGTTTGTATTAGCTCTCAGACCTTGGAGTGCGCTGTGCTTGTGTAGAGAATAAACTGTTGGAGGATCTTGCATCTTTGTTAAAAATAAGGAACTACAGATAGAGTCCTGGCGTAGGACCTCAGCTTTGAGTTCACCAGGATTCGGGGGTGCTTTGAGGATGCTTGGGCTGTGCCTTAAATACTGCAAAACTCCAAATACAGAGACACTGAATTTGCACTAGGAAGCAGCCTTTTGGCATGCTAAATCAATGGTGTGAGCCACATCTATTACTTCATGGTTAATGTTTGCAACTAGCTGAATATTTAATTTCTAGAATGATTTAGATTGGAAAAGACCTTTAAGATCATCAAGTCCAACTGTTACACCAGCACTGCCAAGTCCACCACTAAACCATGTCCCTCAGCACCATGTCTACGTGCTTTTAAATACCTCCAGGGGCAATGACTCCACCACTTTCCTGGCCAGCCTGTTTCAGTGCTTGACAACTCTTGGTGAAGAATTTTTTCCTAATATCTGTCCTAAACCTCCTCTGGTGCACTGTGAGACCATTTCCTCTTGTCCTGTCACTTGTTACTTGGGAGAAGAGCCTGACACCCACCTTGCTAGAACCTCAGTATTGTCCCCAGTACTGAGCCCTGGGAAACACCACTTGTGACTGGCTGCCAACTGGATTTAACTCCATTCACCACTATGCTTTGGGCCTGGGTTGTCCAGCCCAGTGGAGTGTACACCCATCCAAGCCACGAGCAGCCAGCTTTTCCAGGAGAATGTTGTGGGGAAAAGGCTTTACTAAAGTCTAGGCAGACAACACCCACAGATGTCCCAGATAAGTAAAGCAGGAGGGCAGGGAGCACTTAAGAATTTTAGAAATTGTTGTGATTCTGAATCATACTCAACAGGGTCAGATGTGGCATGTTTCAGAGTTTCAGTGGGATTCAGGTAGTCAGGATCTGCCCAAGTTCCTTGTCAGCAAAAAGTTGGTGCCATAACAGTGTTTCCAGTTAGGCGTACTAATTGCTTCTGTGCTATGACAATATAGGCATTCAAGTTCAGTGCTTAGTATTGACCATGCTGGAAATCTGTCTGGATTCATGTTTCTCTAGTGATTTGGGAAAGTTTTGAGCAAGAATATTGGGATTTGGACAGAGATGCTTCAGTGTAAATTTGATTTCTCTTTTATTTGGTTCCTGACCAGGATTAAAGGGTGTAGCTGAGAACACAAGCCTGGTCTGAACTCATGTTTGCTCAGTAGCTCTGAACTGATCCAGGTGTTGAAAAGAAAAATGCTTCAGGGGTTAAACTGAAAAGAAATTAAAACGCAAACTCAGTGACTAACAAATTCTCCCTGAATGTAGGTCTTGCATGTTGTCTTTGATGGTTTTTCTGCATGTGTGTGTGTTTTTCATCAGCTCTCAGGGTATACATGAGTATAAGCCTTACAAATTTACATGAAGAAATGGGCATTGCCTTTTTCATTTGATGTTTGTGTCTTCAGAAACTAGCACTAAATTGTGCTAATTTCTACAAAATTAGAACTCTGAGATTTCTGTAAGATACTGTTAGCATTAAGCTACACAACTTGAAGGTGTAATTTTTCTAATCATTCCTGATTACGTCTTCATTTCATGCATGTCAGGTAATTAAATGTTGACTAATTATAGTGCTTTAGATTTTTTTGCTGACAGAAACCTGCTTTAGAAAGTGCAAATTCCTGTTCTAGTTATAGTTGTCTTCTTCCAGCCTATATTTTAACACATAAAAATATCACTTGGAGACTCTCCAAGTTAAAATGAAAGCAATCTGAATCACAGTGTAATTGACTGCCCTGAACTACAGTAAGCTGTAGAGTTAGCTTCCTTGAAATGGTGGTACTTATTGGGCACATCTTTCTTTACAGCAGTTCTTTTTTATACCTGCCAGTCACATCTGTGCTGCCTTTGCTTGAAGTCCAGGATAGCAAAGGGTTGGACGAGAACAAGTAGATTTTAATTTCCATCAATGGGATCTAGAGCATAGTCTAAGTAGAGAATTGGGTGGGTATGTAATGGTGTTTTCTTCTAGATGTTCAACAAGGTTATTTTCTGATCGCCTGCTATCCCAAAATACTGGGCAAACCTTTCTTACCTCTTCAACCACCACTCTTGAAATTATATATAGCTTTTTTATTTATATATATATATACAAAAAATATTTTTTTTTCTGCTATAGATTAGTATTTTCTCCAGGGTACTTAATGACTAACTGAATTAAAATGATGGAAAGTTCAGTTGTGTTTCACAAAGCAGAACACTAATTTGTACTGCATAAAGCTGGAACGTGGAGCAACCATAAATAAGATGCTAACTCTCAATTAGATAAGGTAACATTGCACTTTATTGTGGAAAGTAGCTACCTATGGAAACAGCAGGGAGCTGATTAGTGGTTGAGGATGTCTTTTTGGAAATCTAGAAGAGGATGAGGTTATGGTGATGCTCTGCAGCATTTTAGAGAGTAAGACTTGTTTTTTGGTATGTCAGTTGGCATAACTATCTTGTGTGCCTGAAGTGAATCTCTAGAGGAGTAGAGGATAAAAGTTTCTGCAATACACTTCTATGATGTTCTGTTTGTTAACTTGATACACGTTCTCAAGAGTTTAGATATAAATTGCTGAAGATGCACCCTTATTTCTTCTAAATGAAAAGAAGGTTTTATGGCAATTCAATCATCAGTTTTATGCACAATACAGTGACTTACCATACTAGAATTTGTTTTTTTTTTTAAGAGGTACAAACTGTATCCCATAGCATTTCTTTAACAGTTTCTAAAAGTATCACGTATAGTCTGAAACGACAGTTTTAAAATACTTCTTCACTTGCTGTGAGTATATAGTGGTATAAGTCTAGATAAGGTAAAATATTCTTGGCACTTGTTACGTTAATACTTCTTCAGTTGACTCAGAAAATAGATTGCAGTGATTTCATGGCAGAGTGACCACAGAAAAATTATTCTTAGTACTGAAGCAGATCTTGGTTTTGGCTGCGTTGTTGTTTTGCTGTAAGGCACGCTCACAATTGTGAAAATCAAACTTTACTTCTCTAGCCTGCCTGACGTGTTAGAGGAAGTATTGATTGTTCTTGAAATTGATTTAGAGATGCAGCTTGCTGCCTGTCTCCATGATGACTATATAAAATTTGTGAGTCTGTTCTAAATGTGGGGGTTTTTTTTTTTAGTGTTTGTATTCTAAAGAGCCTCCTGACTGTGCCATCAGCTTTGCTTTGTTTGCATTGCCCAGAAAATGGTCAGTGCCAGCATCCCCTTTGAAGCTTTGCTCCCACCCCCCACCTCCCACACCTTGTGAGTGGTAATTTTCAAAGCGACTTTTAATGGCCTTGTATTAGACAGAGAAAGCATCTTGCTGTGACTATGAACACTTCCATATTCCGTAATGGCTTGCTTGTAAAATTGCATCGATAACATTTTCTTTGTCTAATATTGTACTAGGCAGACTAGTTGTGCATGAGGAGTTGTATCTTGTGTCTGCAGTTCCAGATCTGCACTTCTTTGTCTTCGGCTAACAAGTGGTACCGCCAGTCGTACACAGATCTGCCATTTTCTGGAAATGGCTTTGGCAATTAAAAATTTTATTTCTGTCACTGAAGTCAAATGCTGTTGTTTTCCACTCTGCACTAACCTCCCCGAAGTGATGAGATTTGAAAACTTGACCTCAGTTAAGAGTTAAGGCCTGATAGTCTTGGAAATGCAGGTGAGCCTTTCTGCTTGGTTTTGGTTTGGACCTCTGAACTCAGCGACTTTTTTAACTGGAAGATTACAGTCAGTGCAGTGTACTGCAATTTGTCCTGACATTAATGTTCTGACTTGTATTCTACTTTTCTGTCTTCCATGGTATCTTAACTCTTAGTCACTTCATCCCTTCTTCTCTGTCCTTTTAGTGTGGGAAAGAAGCCTGGTAGATGCATGGTCATCTCTTCACTTGATTGGTGGGTAACGTTGTTGCTCTGCATGTTGTCTATAAAAGCATCTGAGTTTTATCAGTTTCCTGATACTGCACCCACCATCTCCAATGATTCTTTCATAGACCTTAATTTTTTCTAGGACTCTGCTAGTAATTGGAGTATTAAATGCAGGTTTAGTGTTTCTTATCCTAGACTGTTGTTCTGGAAAGAAATGGTTTTTACCCTGGGGGGTCTCTCACCTCCCTGTGAGAGCTCCAGAGGGCTGCTCACAACATCCCACTTTTTCTAGGCTCTGGGAGCAGGTGTAGCATCCATCTGAGCTGCTATTCCATCTAAACAGTGGAAGTGAATGTTTTCTTCAAGGGCAGTGGAAGAAGGTCTGTAATCTAAAACTCTTAATTGTTTTCTATAACTGTTGCAGCTATAGCTACTGGCGAGATTTTTGTAGGTTGCATAGTTTCTCAGATGACTAAACATCTTTTGGATTCATGTTTCTCTAGTGATTTGGGAAAGTTTTGAGCAAGAATATTGGGATTTGGACAGAGATGCTTCACTGTAAATTTGATTTCTCTCAAGTCGTGAAATATTCTCTTTTAGCAAAAGACAAATATAATGTCTTACCCTTAAAAAAAAAAAAGAAGTTAAGAGATGCCCTGGGACTCTTTGCCTTCATTTTAGGTGCTACTTCTCTTCTTAGTGGTCTGCTGCTATTTTAGAAAGATATTTATAGGACATACTTTATGATCTAGACAGTCGCACTGGCTGAAAATTAACATAGATAGGGATGTGCTTAATTGCTTAAATGCTTGTTGCTAAAGGATTGTTCTGTACTTTCTATATTTCTTTGAAGAATAAGGTCCATAGGAAACAAATTTCTAGATTTATCTGATGTTTTTTGATAGGAGGAGGAAAATGGTCAACAGTTCAAATTAATATGAAAAATCAGCAGGAATTGAAATCTCTCTGTATATATGATTCTTGCTTTGGCTAAAATACAGTTGTTATATCTTTTTTTTTTGTCTGTCCTTAATTTCTTTGAAAGTCAATTTAGGTGAGCTAAGTATTGAAAGATGTGATTTCTAACTATTGTCAGATTCTTTTGGATGAAAAGAAACTTTCACAAATTAAATGTGTGAGAAACATGAATGTATTCCTACTGTGTCTGTCTAAATAGCGTTACATGCTAAGCAGACCCTCTATTTAAGACAAAAGCTTGACTTTTCAGAGCATTAGATAATTAGGAGAGAAGATGCAGACAGTCTGTCTGTTCTGTGAAGGGAGGAACAACTTATTCTTTTACAGTTCAGTGAAGAAAAATGTTTTCCGCTCCTTACTGTAGAGGTGGGTGTACTATTTTTGAGTTTTGTTCTTCACCTATGCCTTCTACTAAGGTGCAGCAATTCGTAGTCTATGGCCTTTGGCAAATCAAAGACCACCAGAACTTGAGGTTTTACCCTTGTACCATTTTAAAAATTTAAGTAAGACTTTCAGTGCAGAGAAACAGTTTGCAAACAAACCCTTTTTGGGGTAAACTTTTAATATATTCTGTTCGTGCTGGGTTGTGTGGGATTTTTTTGTTTATTTTGGTTTTTTGTTTGTCTCGGTGGTTTTGTTTGTTTGTTTTGTTGTTTGGTTTTTTTTTAATTGAAAGTTGTTGGGAATAGTTTTAAATATGTATTTGAAGTTTGTTTCTTTGTGAAACAGTGAAATGTGCAGTGGTTTGGATTCCTGGCTATGAAAACATTTGTTCAGATTGTGTCTCGTAAATTAAGATAAAACTTCCTTCCTTAGCTTAAACAGGAAAGGAGTGCGGTTACTTTTGAAGATGCAGGGGGGTTAGGTTAGCTGGTGTAAAATGTTTCTCTGGGAATTCTATTTAGCTTCTAGCAAATGCTTTTATTGAAATGCATATAAGAGAAGGAATACCCTTTCACTTACAACTTTCTCCACTTGTGCCTGCAGGAGAAAAGAAATTGTATTTCAGGAGTTTATTTATCTTATATCTGAAATGTATAGCAAGGATTGTAATGTTCCAGTAGGTCTCAAGAGCTCCTTTGCAGAAACGTGATAATTATTCATTTAAGGTATAATGTACCTTTGTAGGTGCTGGCTGTTTTAAACATCCTCCTGGAGTTTAAAACAGTTTGTGAAACTGCTATTCAGCATTTCTGGACTAGAAACATGTCTAACTTTTATATGTATGCTTATAAACCTTCATGGTTCATTTGCCAAGTATTTATACTGAGATCATGCCTTCTAAGGGTTCACCTATGCCTGCTACTGAGGTGCAGCAATTTGTAGTCTATGTCCTTTGTCTGGAACAGGCTGCCCAGGGAAGCGGTGGAGTCACTGTCCCTGGAGGTGACGTAGATGTGACTCTTTGGGACATAGTTTAGTGGTCATGGTAGTGTTGGGCCATTGATCTTAGAGGTCTTTTTCAATCTCTATGAATCTATGATTTTCTTCTGTTGCTTATAGTAATGATAATTTTGAATCATTCTGAAGGCATCAGAGAGAACAGGTTCTCCCTAAAGCAGCTCTGCAGAACTGGAAGCTATTAGAAACGTCATAGTACTAATCTTCAATATTTCTTCAGCAATTAAATGGATCTTGAGTGCTCAAAATCCCTTTACCAGTTAATGATGACACACTTCTAACAACATGCATCTCTGAAAGGACTTTTGTGCGAAGGACCTGCTTTACATGATAAATTACCACCAAACTTATTGCAGCGTAGCATTTGAAATGCCCCTTATATAAAAGGTTTCTCTTAAACAGACCTAATATATGGGGTACATGAAGTATATCATGTATATATTTTTTTTTCTTTCTTTAACTATCAAGGTTTGGGTATCTTTTTATGAGATTGAAAGATCATTCACTGATACTTCTGTGAGTGTTTGTGTAATTGCATACTAGAGCTGCTTTTTATTTCTTTACCCTCCCCTAAATTATTCTCAGTATTTGCTCGTAGCTTTAAAGAAGAAAAATTGTTATAGCTCTGCCTTTACTTCTGCATCCCTCATGAATGACTTCTCTTCATCAAGAGCCCAGCTGTAGCACATCCCTGAAGCTTTACTCCTTATGCTTTTTTATCTTTCATCTAACTTGGTACGTGTTTTGTATGCTACAGTAAGCCAAATAGTTAATCATTTGAAACTTCATATTTTTACTGAATCTCAGTCAAAAGAAGGTTCATTCGGACTCTTAGTTTTGTACAGATAAACTGTTGGTGGGGAGGGAAGGAAGGTAGGGGTTTAGATGAGAAGGAGCTGTCTTAATTGACTTCTGATTAACTTTTTTGTCTCCATCTGTGTAATGTGGAAGAGGTTCTTAACTGACTCTTTCATCTTGTCTTTCTCTTATCTGGGGACCTGCCTGCTATCTTGACTGTTATCTGAGTTCTTCTGTTCCTTGAAAATATTGTGCGTGTATATTCGTTGCGTAGCACCCCGTCCTTTAATGCTACAGTAGCACTTCTTGTAATCAAGATATCTGAAAATAAGTCTAACTCACCCTGCCTTCCCAAATCATGAATTATTGCAGGGAACCTAATACGCAAATTAAACCTAAAGTAGCAAATGAAGTAGTGTAATGCAAAGTGTATCTTTGTAGTAGCTTTCTCTAAATTTGCAGAAACTTAATTCTGCAAACTTTAAGTCTTTCAATCAGGTTTTTCTATGTAAGTGTTGAAACTAATAGGAAAAGTTGGCTTCAGAAAAGTAATCCCTTGATTGGGAATTTCCCTTTTGTTGTCAACATTAAGTAGTATCTCCTATTTTGGCTTTTAGCACTTGCTAAATGAAATCAAATTGCATATGTCTATTTGCTTCCAAAATAATAATTTTGGATGTTTGCTAAATGGGCTTGCCTTTGTTATCACACTCTTATTCGGGAATAGTTTCCCCATTAAAAATGAGAATAAGGTGGACTGTGAATCCAACTGGAAAACTTGTAAACTAGCTTTGTATTTAAGTATTCAGTAGAGCTTAGGACCCGATTATGTCCTTAAATGTCACTCAGACTCTCTAGCAATACAAGTTAAGATGAATATTTCATCTTTTGATACTTCACTGCTTATTTGAGATAAGACTGCAGCCCTGTGTGAGGATGCGCACTGTACAGTGTCAGATGGATAGCAAAGCTGTCTGTCTTCTGCTTTTTATGCCATTTAGTTGGATAATGTTAACTTCTGTATGTCAACGGGTGAGTATGTAGGCCACGCAAGATCAGACCATCACTAGGGAAGTAAAGGGTTGCCTGTGTCTGAGGCGTGTTTATTCAGTTGCATTGATTGCAACTAAGGAGCATATTTTCTAACAAATCATTTTTCTACGATTTTATGATTTATTGCTGATGTGGCTTATGAGCTTATCAGGGATCAGGCTGACGTTGTGTTAGTCACGAATAGCTTCAAAAGAGGGGGACTAGGTATCCCCTGCAGCAAATGTAAGTGGGGCAGGCATGTCCAGGCACTTTTCTGTTCAAACACTTAAATATTACCAAAACTGCTCATCATTGATTTGAGCAGGCTAAGTGTAGCAGTGGAGCAAAAGTTGATGCTCCTCCTAACAGCGGTAGATTAATGATAGAAAATGCAGCTAGAGAAGAGCAATATAGTCCATGGTGCTTGCTGCACTTAAAGATATTTTTCAAGGAGTAATTGCTTATCAGCTGAACTCCCATAAGCTTGTGTGAGTCCACAGAGTAATGGCTTCCTGGCAGAGCGTGCGGTTGAGCTGGCAGCTCTGAGCAGGCGTGTATTGCCAACTTCTGCATGGTGCAGGGGATGGCCCGTGGCCAAGCAGTGAGCTGTGAACTCTGGGGATAGTTCTTCTGTGGGTCATTGTGGAGGCACTGAAGTGTATTCTGCCCAAAACACAGCCTTTTGAATTAAAAGGAAATCTACCATTTACTCAAGTTCTTGTTTGTGCTGGCAGATTGGCCCAGCAATTTAATTCAGCTCTCACTCTTCAGTTAATGGCTAGGAAAGATATGAAACATGTTGCAATTCATAGCTTTTGTGCCTTTATTCTGAAGTCTTAATTATTTGTGACAAATTTTTTGAAAAGTATCTGCTCTTCATTTGAAAAAAAAAAGGGGGGGGGGTAGGGGAGGAATAATCTAAGTGTAATATTAAGTGTATGTGTAGAGACTTCAGTGTTGGGAAGCCTTTCATAGAGAAATGTTTAAATCCTTGATGCAGTGCTGAGGAAGTGGATGGGCTAGAGTGTATTAACTGCATGGAAAATCTAGCTGTTGCTGTACATCTTAACAATTCTGTAATATTCTGTTACCAGTATCTTTTAGATAGCTGGAGTGATATCTACAGTATTCATTCCTCCAGAGGTTTAAAAACAAAAGTTCAAAATCCTTTTCTTTAGTCACCTCAGGATGGCAAGGAGTGTTACTAGGTAATATTTTTATGTAGCAAATTAGACAACTGACAACTTTGCCAAGTTATTGTTCAATCATCCATAGAACAGAATTGTCTTGGTATATAGATTAAGGCATTGCATGTTAAAAAGTATATCTAGTGTACGTCTGATAAATTTTAATTTAAACAGGGTAATATTCAGAACAGGAATGTTGTCAACCCACAGATAAGCATTCACACAAACTTTAGGGTTAGCCCGTTTCTTGCATTTTCCCTATCTTATTTTGATAAAGCGCTTTTTCCTTCTTGTTTACATCTACATAAATCTTATCGGGAATTTAATTAGAAAACATTTAAAAGGTGAAGATTTGTTTGTTTGGTTGTGAGTCATTGGAAGACTAATACAAGAACTTGATAAGATCATGAGTAGGAGTTAAGAGAAAGCCAAAACTGGTTTTCTTGAGCTGCAGTGAAACTTGGCAGCCTGAGGATTCTGGGCTTTTCATTTCTTTATTAATACATTTCTCACGGTGGATGACATGTGGTATGTTTTTCTAGGATAAGAGAAGTATTAACTGCCAGAACAGCTATTTCAGTTTCTGTTCTCTTCCTTGTTAACTCATTTTCCTATGAAAGGAACGTTTCCATACAGTTTGCTAGTCTTGCAAGAAAATGGTTGATAATGTAAATGTTTTTGTTTGTTATTGACTGGGAACCTTTTATTCATATGCTGTGGTGTTTGGCTTTAACAAAATACCATGAGGGACCACAGAAAAGGAGAATTTTTGAAATTTGTTTTTGGTCATATTAGTCACTGTTGTCGTGTAAGGTGTTGTAGAACAATTAAGAACTATTTCTCATAGCCTGTGTTAGTTTCTGGAAAGGCAGGCTTCTGAGTTGGAGCCTGGTTTTACTTCTAACCAGAAATCTTATGATGGAAATCTAGTTCGTTTCCATCAGATTCTTGTGTTGTTATGAAATTTCACTTTATTAATACTCTTACAAGGAATATTTGTTCAAAACATTACCTGTAAATGGTAGGCAGCTGGAAAATCAATAGGACAAATGACATATTTCAAAGTTCTGTACCTTTTATAAGTATTAAATATGTACCGTGGTTTGGTTTTGCCTACCTCTTCAGTTTCCATTGCTCTTGTGTGCAGGAAAGGCTTTTTAAAAAAAAATAAATAAAAAAATCAGGGCAATTTTGGTGTAGAGAAAATATATGCCTGCTTTAGGTTCAGTAGGGATCACTAAAATGCAAGTGAATTTACTACCAGAAAATTGAATTTACTTATATACATTTTAAAATGTCTTGCACATCTGTCTTTTGGATCAGCCTAATAGACAAGATGTAGTAGCTTTTCCAATGGCTGGAGAGAATGAGCAAAACTTCAAAGGGCACAAACTCCTTTATTTCTAAACTCTGTAGTCACCAGGGCTGTCCTCATGACTAGATTCTCCTTTTGACAATTCAAGCCTGCTATTTTGGCTGGATCATGTCCTCCCAATGCATTATTGATATATGTGATAAAGTTTTTAGTGCAGTGCGTGCTTGGGTGTGCTAGCTCTGCCATGTGAAGAGGACTGGTGTCACTGGTCTAGCCAAACAGACTTTTGTTGAGTATCTGGGTTCACATCAATACTTGCATGCTCTTGAGCTTCGCAACTTTTACCTGGGTCATAGCTAACAAAGCTGTGTAGCTCAGACTCCCAAAGTGTAATATAATGGTCCCTTGGAGGTGCCTGAGCCCAATTTTAGTGGACAGTGGAACTGAAAGGTGGAAAGTGGTGCTCTGTTGGCACAGGATAAGAGATTAATAAATATCTAGATGGAAGGCATGAGAAACTCTACTTGAAAGTACTCTCTAATAGTGACTCAAAACTGTTAGAAGAGCGCTATCTGTCAAAGCAGAGCTCTCCTTTGTTCGCTGGTCTGCGGAGACCTGATGAAGAAATTCTGGACAGATGTGCTCTTCTGTGTTCACATGAGATAAAGGCAAACGAGCAGAACTGTTTTGTCCTTAGTTCTTGCTAACTGAGTTGACCACAGGTTGAATGGACTAATCCTTTGGTGGCATTGTAAGTATGACAAAACCAGGTTTGCTTTTCTACATATTCAGAACTAGATATCTGAAGCCCATTAAAATAAGACTTAAGGGGTTTTTTAAAATGTTTTTTCAGTTATAAATAAACATATTGCCCATGTATACATGTAACACATTCTGTGTGCTGAACCAACGTAGAAAGTGGACATGTGCAGTTTATCAAGAGTGTGGAGGAGGAATGCGGTATTGTCCTTCCAGTAGCACTCGCTTTTGGGTTCTCTGGCACTTGGTGCATTGCCTGCTTCCTACACTGTATTTTTTTTTTACCTGAACTACAGAAATTCATGCTTTTAGAATGAAATCTTGTAACTCTTTGAAGAAGAAAAATGTCTTTATTGCCAATCAGGAATTTCTGTAAAAAGCATTCAATGTAGTTTCTAGAAAGTTCAGAGCCCTGCAGCTCATACTGATCTCCAAGAAAATCCGTTGTCATCAGGGATGCATTTCTTCTTTTAAGAGGATGAAAACATGAGAACTCAAAGTTAAGTAAAAATAACCAGTATTTTATTTCATCTCCAAAGGAATGATTCATTAAGAGAACAAATATTTACTTTCTCTCATCTGGAATATGTATTATTCATACTGTTATATATGTTTGTAGATATTCATGATTAAGATTCATTTTGGACTGCAGAGCAGGTTTGGTTTTTCTCGATTCTGCTGGTGCAGAGCTCTAGATTTTTGTTCATGGTTTTCCAAAAGGAGAACCAGTCCTTATCTGTGCTGCCTTCCAAAAGTTTATAGTAGAAATAATCCCAAGATGCTTTTCTTTTCAATAATTAAACATCAGTATGTAGCTTCTTTTTTGTCCTTAGATGTGTGTGTGTGTGTGTGTGTGTGTGTTTTCAGGTTTTATATGTAAGCTGTGTATTATATTATCTTCCCCCGCCCCCCTCCAGATCACCTTTTGTATCGATTCCTCTGCCCCATATGCTCACCTTCCTTGCTGTGGTTGAGATCTTCAATATGAGGTGTTTGTTTTCAGTGATGATAGTAGGTGTTCCTCAAAATTATCCCTGAGAATTGCCCTCAGGAATGTTAACTGTTTGAGAGATACTGTGTATTTTTTTTTTGTGGAGGAGCACAAGGAAGAATAAGCATATGAAATAAAAACTATTACAGAGACTTTCTCTTTCTTCTATTTTTAAATTGCTGCATACAGGAAAGTGGATTAAAAAATAAATCAAAAAACCTTTTTAATCCAGAAACCTATCAGAGTGCAAAATGGTAGTAAAAGTCCATTAACATGGAGGAAAATTGGGCTAAAAAATCTAAATTAAACAGGAATGGAAAAATGTGCTACTTAACCTTGGAAGTGTTTAATTTGAAAAGATAGTCATAGGTTCATTCCTGTGTAAAAGGACACTAAGAAATACAAGGTGCTGCTTGCTCTTCACAAGGCTTAGTGTGATTTGCCAGCAAATGATTTCCAAATACTAAATTCACTAGACAAGTCTTGAGTAATTACCGTAAGACTTTGTATCCTCGGCTTAAAAAAAAAATCTACTTTGCTTTTTACTAGCAGTGGTGTCAAGGATATCTCATTATTCCATAAATACATTTTTACCATGAACTAAAACACTTCTGAAAAATGGCACAAAAGGATATTTGAAAATCTAAAAATTTAATTGCCTTGTTTATCTTCGGTGATGCTAGAAGAGGTGGCTTGTGGTCAGTGAAATAAACTGATGCTTAAGACAGAATCAGCACCTTCTATTAAAGTGAAGTGTAAACTGCAGTTTGTATTTCTGTATAAGTTTATCCTTGCCTCACGTATGTTGTTTTCATAAACGTATCATCTTCATGTGTCCAAAACTGATAAACAAACCTGTCTGTGCACACTGGTACTACTTCAGACTTGCTGTAACCAAGCAATGAATTAAGATTATTCTCAAAGTTGTCATTTGTATTCATGTGTTTAAGACCTTCTTACTTTCTGAAAAGTATTTGAACTAATAGCCTGATTAAATACCCATTTACTTATGAAGCTTTTCCTTAACAGAAAACCTACTGTTCCTATTGTAGGTCACGAGTTTTAATAAATATTCAATATTATATTAGTTTTCACCTACTTAAAAATGATTGTAAAGTTAGGTCCCACTTCTGACAGTTCACCTATTGTATCTTTAGCAATAAACCAGTTGCTTTCAGTAACTCCAGACAAAAAAAGAGAATTCCTTTGTTGTTAATGAAAGCAGCTGATAGCAGAATAAACCCAATAATAATTTTGTGCAAAAAGTATTCCAAACAAATTTAATATAATATTGTGCTTATGAAGGGAATCTCTTGCCCTGTTGCTTTTCTTCCTGTATAAGAAAGTTTAAACTAGCTCTATATAATCTTAGCATTACTTATAAATATGTACTTTTGCAACAAATGGTCAGCACTGGGCATGCAGCTGACAAAGGATTTTTGAGTGTTTTGCCTGAAGTGCTGAAGGTGAAGGAAACACAAGCACAAGAAACTGTAAGAATGGTCATTGCTGCATGGCTTTGAAGCAGTAGCAGAAAACCAGTAAGCAGCATCATTTCAGAATGGAGTATGGCCATCCCAGGTTATAATACATGCGTTTTGGTTTGTGGTTTTTTTTTTAATACTTTTTTTTTTTTTTGGTAGAACAGTGGAATAGGCTACCCAGGGAGGTGGTTGAGGCCCCATCCCTGGAGATATTCAAGGTGAGGTTGGACAAGGCTCTGAGCAGCCTGGTGTAGTTGAAGGTATCCCTGCTCACTGCAGGGGGGCTGGACTAAATGACCTTTGGAGGTGCCTTCCAGCCCTAGCCATTCTATGATTCTTTTTTCAGGTGCAGGTAATGCTGACAGCAACTCCTTTCTGTAACGCCAGCAGTCAAAAACATTTGGAGAAATGGAAAGGGGCAGCCTGATGAACTACAGGATCAGAACAGGTTTTGATAGTAGGTTGAGGAAGTAGAGACGGCAGCTTTCAAAAGCAATGTAAAAAACCACTGTTATAACTTGCTCCTCTTGTGTTGCAGCTTGATTCAGTGCCACCTGCTCAGTTTGAGCATCAAAGAATTGAACTCCAGTTTTAAGGACTGATTCATCCTTTTTGAGGAAATAAGCCTGAGTGCATGAGTGAAAAGGAGAAAGGTGGAAAAGGTTGGAGTCACCAAGCAATATTGCTCAGGACTGACAAAACGTAGCGGATACTTAGCTTTTGGAAAGTGTCATTCAGTAGTTGAATAGCCAGAGAAGCTAACATGTCTCCCCCTCCTTTCCTTTTTAAATTATTTGTGAATGTTGCTTTCAGTGCTTTTGCAGATTTTGGAAGGTTTATCTTTCAGAATTTTCCTTAGCACTTCATGGTTTTTTCAACTTTAATCTCAACATGTGAGTAATACCCATCAACGGAACAGCACACACGCTAAGAGCAGGTGACCTAATCTATGTCTCTGTCTTTCTGTGTTTTCCTTCTAGTGCAAAATAATGGAGTTTTCAAGCAGTCTATGCTTTTAATAATAAACCTTTTAAAGCTGCTTTTATCTGAAACATACGTATCTAGTACTAACAATTACATGTCAAAGAAAAACTTGCTTTGAATTGTTACTTAGTCATTCTGAATTTTTCCTTTATTTTCTCCAGTAGATTTTTTGCATCTGTGTGTGTCAGTATTTTTTTTTAAGTCTTCCTCTTGCCCCAGAAAACTCTCTTGATGGACTGTTCCATTTCTTTCCTTCTGTATTCTTCCTCCTCCAGCTTTTGATTCTGCTGTTCAATTCAAAATAAACTTATCTTTGTCACAGAATCACAGAATTACTGAGGCTGGAAAAGACCTCTGAGATCATCAAGTCCAGCCTACGACCCAACACCACCA